>VDFB02262315.1:0-32164 GCA_007258455.2 Sequoia sempervirens | reverse complement strand
CACAATTTTGATACATGATGTACTTATTGTTTATCTGATGAATGGGAATACAACACTCATATTCTGTGCATTGTCTGTGTAAATAATATGTTCTATTATTTCTATTAAACATTCTCATTTACTATGTATTCATCGGTTAAGTAGCTTTGTGAGTAAACATTTGGTGTCATTGCTGATACAAACTCTGGTGATACACCAAACACAGACGAATGTCATGGTGTTGTAATGGGTTAGCCAGCGGAAGAGCCGTTGCAAGAAAACGAGGAAAAAGAAGACGCGTGTTGATAAAAGACCTCATAAATCTATGGGATATCTCACTCAAGGAGCACATACGGAGGGAGGCTCTCAAGCGAGAGGTCCCTTAAGCGGCCATCTGAGATAACTTGACTGTTAATCCGGAGGTCATCTATCTTCTTGATAGACTATCGAGATTAATAGGATGACACTATATCATATTGCAAGACCTTCGTGCCGAGAAAGATAAGGAACAACAAAGGCAATAGATCTTGCAACAGTACGAAGAACAAACCAAAAGAGAAGAAGAGCGTGACATTGATCGACAACGTACGTTAAAGAATTAATGCCATGAACCTTAAACAAAAATGAAAAACTAAAACAAAGCAGTCACAAATCAATTGATCAAAAAATAAGATCCTTAGGGATAAAAGAGCAAACTGAACGATGACGACGATTGAGGGGTGAAGTTGACGAAGGGAAATAATTTCTCAAAGAAAGTCCAAGTCCACCCAGGAATAGAAGTTGAAGCCAAAGTGCGAGTAGAAGTTGTAATTAGGAGAGACGAAGAGCCGTTGGGAGAAGAGAACGTACAAGGGGAGATGGATTGAAATAGCCAGACACCTAACACTTTTCGACGACAAAACACAAACGGACCTCGCTAACCAAGTTATAGAACTGTCTAGACCATTAGCATCGGACGAAGGGAAAAGTGAGGAAGAGAACACCGCTAGGGAACCATCAACGAAGAAGGGTCACGTTAGAAGACACACCATCGGGCGAGGGGGGAGGCAAGGAAGAAATCGCCAACCCGACCGTCCAAGAGCAATTCACACATAGAACTAGCCGAAGGGGAAGGCCGAAGGAAACATACAGATGACTTGATAGAGACCATTTGCCAGATTGAGTAGTGGACATTGAACGAAGATTAGAACATTGGACGACCAGAGCCGAAAACACCAAGATAGAGGGAGCATCGAAAAAAACCTCGAAGGTAGCTTGAAGGTGACAAACGTTGACAAAGGACGAGTAGAGGATTACGACCTATTCGAGAGTGCAAGGAAGGCACCGAAACATACGAATCAAAACTCTCCAAGTAGGTTACTGTCATAGAAGGTGCATCAGAGAGGCAAGATGGTGACTAACCTAGCAAGTCTGAATGTGGAGTGGCGGAAACTTCTGACGTTCACTGGAAAAGGGTTGGAGAACCTTGCATGACATTGTAAAACTTGTGAAACAATTTGGGTGGTGAATAGTCAAGACGACAGAGCATATTGGTTGTCATGTCCCCGATTAGACGATGGCGGGAAATAGTGTTTATCAACACTATGGTGAAATTTAAATGTTTTAGTAAATAAAATATTAAATAAATCATATAATAATAAATACTAAATATAAATTTAAATTATTGAATAAATAACATTTAAATTAATATTTGAATTGTTCTGGCCGACCATCTTTGGGAGGCGTTTCCAGTTGCTATTTAAGGAGCACGCTAATGCTTATTTGATCACCACGAATTTGGACATCTGGTTTTTCCTACTACCGCAGGGGACGTAGTTCACTGGCTTGGCATCCAGTGTAAGCATAGCTACACTCCTGGGAAATTCATGCTTTGCTTTCATTGTCTCTGTATCATTCATTGACTTCAGGTTCCGATCACTGCACACAAGACTTCGGTCGTTGGAAGGAGGGGAATTAAGATAGAATTGGTCGAGCTCCTCTCTGGCCATCATCGCTACCTGGTCGAGAGATTTGGGAAAATCTAATGTCAGTAGCCAATTTGGATTGAGGACGGCAATCCGAGGAGAGTTCATCTTAAGGTGCGCACTAAGCTTCCGTCTCCAGACATTCTTGAGAGGCACTTGCACTCTTCCCGTAAATCACGAGATTTCTTATTCTAGTCGTTCTCACAGAGGGATCCCGATTATCTGCACGCATTGACTCACAAAAGGCAAATTGGACATCAGGAGATCATGTTTGAATGCTTCGAGCATTGTTGGGTGGTAGTCAAAGAAATCATCATTGGGAGGCAAGTCAAGGATAATCGTATCGGCATCACTACTGGGTGATGACATCAATCTCCAGGAGACGAGTTCATCACTCACAAATCTTCAGTGCACACTCCATTCGATTTGAGGAAACCACAATTCATATCTCCGGTTCTGTGATTGGAATTGGGGCGTATCTTGAATCGCATGATTCTGATACTACCTCTGTAATCATGCGTTACATATAAGCCTGTAAGCTTCTCTTGTGGAATATTTCCTTTGCCGTGCTAAAGGGTTCTGTGCATTTCCAGCACTGTGTTTTAGCATCAGTGCATCAACTGAACGACTCTGTTTATCGTGCAAGCCTTGTTTGTATGTATACTCCAATATACATTGGTCACAGTGAGTGGACATTATTTTCTTGTTTGCTGTAATCACATGTGCAAAAATAACATTGGAAGTTCGCTTGTTCAGATAATATTTACGCTGTGGCTCATTTAAGTATTTGTTTTATATTTTAGTAGACTGCTCAGCTACAAGTTAATTTTCTATTATAGTATGATCTGAGTCTGAAGCTAAATCTATTATGAAAATTCCTCCTATAAACTGAGTCAGTTTCCTTGCCAGTTTATCTTTAAATCTTGTTGGGACAGATACGACATCTTACAGTGGTATCAGAGCCATGATTCTGCCAGCCAATGGGTTTACATGTTAAAAAGAAATCATGGATTACGCATGGGAAGCACTCAGAAAACGGGAAGCAGAAAAAGAAAAAGAAGATTTGGGCCTAAGGATTTGTCTATGAGGGAAACAACTTAAATGTCCATCTGAAGAAAAATACGCACTTCATGGAACCTTGAAGGAATTGGAGACTTGCCTACGGAGGATAGATGAATCACCGTCTCAATGGATACAAATAGCAATGGCCTCAATAGTGAATTACTTGCCTAAACTCATATTGATGGATCACGAGGATGAAGAGGTGAGTTGGTTGCCAGTTGTCTGAGTGAGATTACAAGGATTAAAGCTCGGGAGGTCCCCTATGAAGACGACATAATGAAGGAGGTTCTAGAACTGATCATAGAGAATTTTTGTGTGAACCAAGGTACTTCAATTGATAGGAGGACTCAAATGATGGAGGTAATGACAAAAATCAAATCTTTCTGTCTTTTGGTAGATCTAGAGTGTGATGTACTTATTGAGTGAATGCTTTATTATTTCATCACGCAAATTAAGGATTATGATGAAGATGTCTCCTCTTATATGCAAACTATTATGATGCAAATCATGGAGAAGTATGTTACTAATCCCCAAAATCTTGTATCCATGTTGCTAATGTTGAAAGGACAGAATATATCTACAGCTTCTTTTGAGTTGATCAACAGGGTGTTCAAACAATTTGAGGAGAAGTTGAGACAATTCATGGACAAAGAGACTAGTAGCACTAAAGTACCAACATCCGAAGGACAGTCTCATGAGGAAGGACAAGTAGACAGGCATGAAGATCTTGAAGTTGTAATTTCGAACCAGGATTCTTCATCTATACATGATGGTAAGGTAGAGGAACAGATAGTCACCACCATGAGCTATGATGATTCTGAGATTTTGATTTTAAGCTGTGATTCTTCATCTACACCTAGTTTTGAGATAGAAGAGTATCCTACAGATAAAACTTGCCCCATCAAGACACAAGAGTTACTTGATGACACTTCCGAATGCTATTTGGAGGCCCAAGACAAAGAAGAACAGAAGAACATCACTATAAAGTACAATGATTCTAAGTTTATGGATGATTCTAACCTTGAGATAGAAGAATGTCATGAAGACGATATAGAGAAGATTTTCCATGTTGAGAAACGAGAAGTAAGTGATGCCATAGACTCAAGTTATGATGAAAACAAAGAGGAATTAAGTGCTTATGAGAAACAAAATTTGGAGGAACAGCCGAGGTTCAATGAGGATACCAAACCAATCATATTGGGTTCACATCAAGGAGGTATGAGCTCATTAGATACTTTTTCATTGCCCTTGCATTAGGGTTTGGATATGTTGGAAACGGAAGTTGCCTATGCACATGATGATGAGACTAGAAAGTTCGGTAAGATGGAGTTGGCATTATGTGGTTTTAAGGAAGATGAGGATCTCATAATTGTGAAGGAACATGTGGTTGAAGATTCGACACATTGCTTCGATGGTGATCCTCTAACGGAGAGACATGAAGAAGAGGCACATTTAGAGACCTGGCATGAGAGCATGAGTGCACTTAAGGTCAGCAAAGGTATGATTGGGCAAACTCTACATCACCTTGAGTATATTCCTAAGTTGACAGTGACTTTGTGTTGGAAGATTTTGGACAGACAGGATGACTTTGAGCCTAAGGATGCTTGGACAGTTTTTAAGTCCAATTACCTACATATATTGGCGGATAGAGATTATCTGCTCACCTTGGGTAAGATGTATTATGATGCTATGAGAGAGATGAGATAGATGAGCATCATGATGAGTTGAGCATGACACAATCGTCCATACACACAGCAGGGTACCAACTTCTTACAGAGACTGCATTCATGGAAAGTGGTAACATGAAGATGATCCAAGGAGGTACCATGGAAGTCGAATCCGAAGGATCCAATGATGGAGATATAGAGACTTGTACACATGATGTTCATAGCAGCCCTATCACAAGGTACAAGGTCAATTCAGATTTTGATTTGCATTTTAACAATCCTTTATTTTTGCATAGTCTTGAGGATGATTGGAAGAATCAGTTAGAGGTAACCTTGGACAAGGAAGTTCGAACCTTGTCTAAGTCGGATGGCACAAGGAGTGTCCTTGAAACATTCATACATAGTGCAGTCACAAGACAAGGGGGGACGAGTATCAGCCTTAAAGGTGTGAAGGAATTGAAGAACACAGCAGTATACCTACATGTGATCAAGGACAAGGACAAGGTGTTTGAGACCGAGGTGAAACCCATGCATGAGCACAATGTAGGAGCTGTCAAAAGACTCATACCAGCACTATATCATGTTGTGACAGCCAAAGGGATCAGCATTGAGGGAATTGGAAAGGAAGTGATTGAAGGCTCTATGAAAAAGTTTGTCAGCAGTCCTAAATCTCTGATTTGGAACAACAATCCTTCATTCTTGTGTAATCAGATATTGGTAGCATTCACATAGGAAAATCAAAGGGGGAAGACTCTTCCTATGAACAACATCACCTTAGGAGTCATAGGTGAAGATTTGATAGGCCCTAGCATGAAGAAGGTACGAGGTGAGTGGAACATGAAGAAGGAGCCTCGTATGGCAGCCAAACAAGCGAAGCAATCAGATCTGAGGTATGAATCAGAATTTCTTGTTTGTTCACATATCTCGCTTTATGTGGAGTTGGTGCCGCCTCTCTGGAGGAGTCATTCAAAGGTTCACCACCTACATGGCGTGATAGAGTACACACTTAGTGGACCAGCCACTAGCATTATGCCTTCCAGTGTGAATGGGGTTAGGGCTGAAGCAAACTTGGGTTGGTCTTTAATCCTTCCTGGAGCGCTTGAAGAGTCTATTCATGATAAGTTACAAAACCATCGTCTCAAGGACTCTTGGGTGAAGCATGAGGCTGCCCTACTTTGGGGAGTCATGGCACATATCATGCAGGGACTTGCTTTTGATTGGAGCACTCAGCTGATCAATAAACTCAGGTATGGGGGTAGCCTTGAATTGCAAATGGTCGTGTTTCAACTGAACTATGGTGCATGGTCCCTACCTTATGCCTTGATGAGAAAGGGTTGTCCTATAATGCTGCACATGGATTTCCTTGACAATACTTTGTGGGCAACGGTTGTTCGGGAAATGTGGGGAGAAATGAATAGTCGTGTTATCATTGGAAGTTGGCGTCACGTTGAGACATTGCCATCACTAGTTAATCGCGGCTCTCCTTGTGTCATCATCTTCAGATTTTGGGGTGTTGTTCTGATCTACATCAACAACCTAGAGTGGATTGGTATGCCCTTTTATGTATCCCTCACGGAAATTTTGCACGTCCATGGGAGGTCTCTCAAAGACAAGGAGATTGTTGGTATTGACAACTTTTCAAAATCCATCCACCTTTTTATAGCTACTAGACACAAGAGCATGATGAATTGGGATCCGGGCATTAATATGTTGGGTTTACTCAGTCAGCGGGATCATGATGAATCGCATCACATATATGGGCTTGATGATGCTGATATTAGAGTGGCGCAGCAGAAGACTTGGTGCATGTGGTCATGTTTCCAGGACCATATTCTTCACCACGTGTCGTGCGACTCAACTTTGGCTTGCAGTTGCTTGAGGGCAAGCAACACCTGGGTAGGGAGGACTGCCATGTCCCCGATTAGACGATGGCGGGAAATAGCGTTTATCAACACTATGGTGAAATATAAATGTTTTAGTAAATAAAATATTAAATAAAACATATAATAATAAATACTAAATATAAATTTAAATTATTGAATAAATAACATTTAAATTAATATTTGAATTGTTTTGGCCGACCATCTTCGGGAGCCGTTTCCAGTTGCTATTTAAGGAGCACGCTAATGCTTATTTGATCACCACAAATTTGGACATCTAGTTCTGCCTACTACCGCAAGGGACGTAGTTCACTAGCATGGCATCCAAGGTGAGTGTAGCTACACTCTTGGGAAATTCATGCTTTGCTTTCATTGTCTTTGTATCATTCACTGACTTCAGGTTTTGATCACTGCACACAGGACTTCGGTCGTTGGAAGGAGGGGAATTAAGATAGAACTGGCTGAGCTCCTCTCTGGCCGTCATCGCTACCTGGCCGATAGATTTGGGAAAATCTACAGTCGGCAGCCAATTTGGATTGAGGACGGCAATCTGAGGAGAGTTCATCTTAAGGTGCGCACTAAGCTTCCATCTCCATACATTCTTGAGAGGCACTTGCGCTCTTCCCGTAATTCATGAGATTTCTTATTCTAGTCGTTCTCACAGAGGGATCCCGATTATCTGCACGCATTGATTCACAGAAGGCAAACAGGACATTAGGAGATCATATTTGAATGGTTCGAGCATTGTTGGGTGGTAGTCAAAGAAATCATCATCGGGAGGCAAGTCAAGGATAATCGTATCAACATCACTACTGGGCAACGACATCAATCTCCAAGAGACGAGTTCATCACTCACGAATCTTCAGCGCACACTCCATTTGATCTGAGGAAACCACAATTCATATCTCTAGCTCTGTGATTGGAATTGGAGCGTATCTTGAATCGCATGATTTTGATACTACCTCTGTAATCGTGCATTACATATAAGCTTGCAAGCTTCTCTTGTGGAATATTTCCTTTTCCATGGTAAAGGGATCTGTGCATTTCCAGCGCTGTGTGTTAGCATCAATGCATCAACTGAACGGCTTTGTTCATTGGGCAAGCCTTGTTTGTATGTATTATCCAATATACATTGGTCGTAGTGATTGGACATTATTTTCTTGTTTGCAATAATCACATGTGCAAAAATAATATTGGAAGTTCGATTGTTCAGATAATATTTACGTTGTGGCTCGTTTAAGTATTTGTTTTATATTTCAGTAGACTGCTTAGCTACGAGTTAATTTTCTGTTATAGTATGATCTGAGTTTGAAGCTAAATCTATTATGAAAATTCCTTCTATAAACTGAGTCGGTTTCCTTGCTAGTTTATCTTTAAATCTTGTTGGGATAGATCCGACATCTTACATTGGCTGAGAGTAGTTCCAACAACTCTCAAGGGAATAGCAATCGATTGGTATACTGAACTAGAAGTAGGACATAAAAACACATGGGAAGAATTGAAACAAGCATTCCAGGAAGAATTCAAACTCCTGAGAGACGACAATGAGATTGTAGCAGAGATATACAATACCAAATAAGGTAAGCACAAGAACGTACGAGCCTACAATTGTAGACTCAAGGAATTGTTGGTCAAACTAGAAATCCAGCTAGTCAACGGGGTGAAGAGGAGGTGGTTCATCGAAGGGCTAATACCTTCATTAAGGAAGAAAATGAAGGTCATACCTCCATCATCGTACATCAATGCCTACAATCGGGCAATGGACATAGAAAGTGAAGACAAGACATCTTCTCAAGGAAAGAGGAAGAAAGACAATGAGAGCACAAACAATAATGACGATGAATCAAAGATCGTTCAAGCCTTGAGAAAGGACATGATGAGGATGATGAAAGAGCTTAAGGTTGAGAAGGAGAATACAAGAGAAAACAAAGAATTGTAGTGCACCGATTGTAAAGGAGAGGGTCACACAAAGGAAAACTATCTGGAAAAACTATTTTGCAATATCTACCAAGCAATGGGACATTCCATCAAGGAATACCCATACAATTTGACAAGGAGAATAGTCAACTCCTCCAACCACACTGCCAAAACCTCAAAATACTAATACCAATGCACCTCCAGGCGAATACAGGAACATAAGAGGAAATAACAATCGATTCAAAAACAGTGGACCAAGGGAATCTAGCACAATGCGAAGGGATGACCAATGAGCCAATGCAAAAAGGGTAATGAATGGGGTCACTTTTCCCAAGAATGTCAAAGTAACCAAGACAAAACGAGGATGCTCTGTAAGTGGTGTGGACAGGGTAAGCATGAGGACACCAACTGCCCAAAACAAAAAGGCATCAATATGTTGGATGTGGAGGATATAAATGAGGAGGTACTGGTAATTACCAGAGCACAAACAAAGAAAGCAATGTACCCAGACCCTCATACGGAAAAGCAACAAATGAGGGAAGCCAAAGCGGAGGTAGAATAGGTGATGGCTAAAAAATGAAGAACCTCACAGGAAATTGCAAGTACCTCATTGCAGTTGCAGTCGGAAAAGAGCATTGTACGACAGGTACTATAGACCACTGTACCAATAAAAGTAACAGACCTCCAGACTATGTCACAATTGAGAATGGAGATCAAAAACATAGTCGATGACGAGCAACAGGAAGGCCGAAGAAAAGAGATGGTACCAAAACCGCCACTTGAAGGTGACCAAGTTATCGATCCAATGTTGCTGACGGTAAACATCGGGAAGAGGTTGACGATCATACAAATGGAGATTGGAGGGAAGAATTTAACAAACACAATTGTCGATGTAGGATCGGGAATCAAAATACTACTCGAAGACACATGGAAGTGTCTTGGGAAACCGACGCTTTGGGCACCGACATTCTAATTGGTGGGCACCCACCAACATGGCATCAAGCCGTTGGCAACATTGATGGCACAAAAATACACTTTCCATAGAAAACAACGGAAGGAAATATGTGATTGACTTGAGAAACCAAGTGATTAGCAAAGAATTGGCATCGTCAGACTTAGAGTCTAAAGGATGATGAGGAATGGACGAAGAAAGGGGAATCATGGAACTGAACGATGAAGGTATCCTGGACCTCCAATAGTGCTCGGAGGACGAGATGAGTTCACTCAACGAACTCTTCCACTAGCAGATGGGTGTGATGTCCCCTAATTGGAGGTATCATGATTTAATTAAATTAATTGATTAAGTTGTCCAAATTAATGATATTTCAAAAGGGTAGCTTAATTGATTATTTTAATTAAATATTAGATTAATTATTTATAAAGTTATTCTACTAAATTAATATCTTAAGGATGACTTTATATTTAATTGATTTAATAAAATGACTAAATAAAATAATAAATCATAAAGTCACTTAAAGGAATAAAATAATATTTTATTCTAGAAGCTTCTTGGAGGTGAATAATAATTCTTTATAAGGAGCTGAATGCAAGCCATTATCATCATGTCTTGGATTATTTCTATTTCTTATACCTGCGTGGTAAAAGCTGAGGCTTGCATTGCTCGAGGGATTGAAGACTCTAGAGTACCAAGTTCAGTTGTGAAAGATCAACCCAAGCTGGAGATTGTTAAGAAATCCATCCAGGGTTTCTACAGGTGCTTCATTGCAGGAATCAATAAGGGTTTTCTGAATCTTGCAATAGCTGTTGTATTATTGCAAAGGTTATTGTGCAATAGTGAGGTATTATCGCACTTTGATTTTGGGTACAATAGCTGATTTATTATTGTGACTTATTGGATGGATTATCAATTTGCAGCAGCTGAGGTATTGTTGCAAATACTTCTAAGGGTTTGGTAACAGCTGATGTATTGTTGCCTTGTGAAGGGAGATTATTTCGGTTTTGATCAATTACTCCAAATTTTGAGGTCTCTGACCAAATTTGGAAAACAAGAGAAGTATTATATTGCTAGTGAACATCTTCAGTATTTCACTTCTATAGAGACGTGGCAACTAGAAGGAAAATCGCAGGCTTTGATTATTTACAGACAAAGACAAGTTGCCTAAAGTTCGATATTGAAGAAAATTGAAATCAAGAAGAACGCTTGCAAAAAAGACAAGGCTAGAGAGGACAAAACGGTGCCAGGTAAGACTCAAAGTCAGAAAAAGACAAGTCAAAGCTTCCTGAAGCTGACGCGGAGGAGATTGCATACTTTATTTGGTAAATCGAATTCTATGGCATCGTATCTGAAGGAGTCTATATTTCATATTGATTGTATTTGAAGGAGTCGGCTGAAAGAGACAAGTTGGCTAAAAACAAAACTCAAAATAGACAAATCTAAGTAGAAGTTATCGACACATAGGATATATAGTCAAAGTTGTGTTATTTTGTGAAATATTGATATAATAGTGGAGGTGTGTCATTATTCTGAATAAGACAAAGTGTTCTAGAGCCACCACCATCACTTGTCGAGAGCAGCTTGCAACTTTGAAAGACAAATCCGTGGCTTCTAACAATATCGACTCTATTTGAAGAGTGGACGACATATCTAAGGTGGTTCGATTTTATATTGTGACTTCAAAAATCGTGGTTCTCATCAAGGAGACTAGTCGTAGCTTGTGGAAGTTCGGTTTGTGTAGAAAGTGCGATTCATCTTATTGGAAGTTCGCTGTCTTTCATGCTACCTGGGCATCATCTTTCAGCTTCAAGGAAGGCTAGCATAAGGAGATTCGATGGACATTTTGCATTCCAAGCTCTTCATCTGTTGGTGACTAAGTCAGGTTCCTTTACTATTGTTTAGAATAGAACATCTCTGCACATTCATTGTTCATTTAGCTGGGTCTGACAGTGATTTATGACTGTAATTAGTATCATTGATAGTCATGAGAATTGCATCATTGAGTCACCAGAAGTCTCTCATACTTGTATCGCTGCACTCAGAAAATAACATTGCTGCCTTTCAAGTCTAAGTTTGTCATTTGTATTACATTGAAAATCATTTCATTTATAGAAGGCAATCTGAAGTCAATGACAGTGTCAAAGATTGTAATTGGATTATAGATTCATTATTGCAATATCAAAAGAATGAAGTTTGGAGTATGCATGTAAACTGTTTGACTAAATGTCCTTTGGCTGTAGTTGCATTTCAGTCATCTTATTGCATGCAAAATCATTATACATCTTGCATTTCATTTCTTACTGCATTACAGCAGTCTTTGACAAGTTTAGTTAAGAGTATGTGTGCATATGATTATATCAAACAAATCAGAAAACCAAAAGAGACACATTAATCAGCTGGAAGGAGGTTTCAAGTTAACTGTTTGACAAAATTCCTCAAGATCAAAAACAAAAAATTCAAGTCAGATTTAGCAAGGGCTCTTACAATGGGGGATTACGAAGTATTCTAGTGAGATTGCAATATGCTGTAAATTAAAGAAATTGAAGAAGAAAAAGATGGAGCATCGATGAGTCAAAAATTTCCTCTAGAATACAGAGAATACAAAGGAGTGGCCAGGGTAGACAACACGCCAGCACATAACTTTGAAACGGACAAGATGATTAAGTACGAAGAACAAAGCATAAAGAAGGTAAAATTTGGGAGAAGAGGATAGCCCTCGAACAATTCTGGTCGGAGATGACTGGAATCTAGTATTGAAGGCAGCAACAATTAAAATCTTCATAGAATACAAAGATGCCTTTGCATGGACATACAAGGACTTGAAGGGCGTGCCTCCTGAACTATGTGTACACAGAATTCCTTTGGTACCTGAAGCACAACCCATACAAAACAGACCTTATCGAATGAATAAAAATTATGCTGTGAACGTACAAGAAGAGATCGAAAAAATGTTGGAAGCAGGGATCATCTTCAAAGTTGAAGTCAATGATTGGGTGTCACCTATCGTTATATCATTAAAGAAAGAATTTGAACAGATTCGGATATGCGTGGACTTCCAAAGCCTCAATGTTGTGACCATAAAAGATCCCTTCCCAATCCCATTCACTGACTCAATACTGGAAGAAGTGGCGGGCCATGAAATCTACTCATTTATGGATGGGCTCTCGGGCTATAACTAGATAAGTATAGCCAAGGATGACGTTCATAGTTGAAGATGAAGAGCATGCATACAACCAGATGTCGTTTGGTCTGTGCAATGCTCTGGCGACCTTCCAAAGAATAATCTTACACATATTTGACAAGATGTCGGTGGGAAACTTTAAGGCATTCCTGGACAATTGGTTGATCTATAGCGATGAACAAACACATTTGAAGGCTCTCTGAGGATGCATGGAACGGTGCAAAGCAGCACGACTGGCACTAAACCTAAAGAAGTGTTGGTTCATGGTGCCTCAAGGAAAATCGCTCAGGCAATTAGTCTACAAGGTTGGATTAAAGACCGACCTCGATAAAATCTGAGTGATCATATAGATGGAACCACCCCAAAACATCACCAACGTGAAGTCACTCCTCGGCCATGTCAGGTACTACAAAAAGGTTATCATGAATTTTGCCCAGATTTCTTATCCATTGGACATGCTCACCAGGAAGGGACAATCGTTTGTATGGACAGGAGCACAAGAAGAAGCCTTCAAGGAACTAAAAGTACGACTAATCAGTTCGCCAATCTTGGCATACCTAGATTGGGATAAAGAATTCCATGTGCATGTTGATGCCTCAAATTATGCGATTAGAGCAACACTAGCACAAGTAGGAGTGCAAGGGTTGGATCACCCAATGTTATTTGCAAGTTGTTTATTGTTGAAGGTAGAGAAAAATTATAGTACAACGGAGAGCAAAGCTCTTGGGATGGTGTACGGTGTGCAAAAATTTAGACATTACCTATGGGCAATACCTTTCACGTTCTACATTGACCATCAAGCCCTCATGTACTTGGTCAACAAACCCATCATTTAGGGAAGAGTAAGCCGATGGCTTTTGCTGTTGCAAGAATTCACATTCACCATAATCATACATCCAAGGAAGAGTCGTGTCATCATTGACTAGTAATCTGGTCTAGTGAACCACCTGAGGGAGTGAATGAAGACTTCTCGAATGTGCACTTGTTTCAAATCGCAGCACTACCCCCATGGTATGAGAAAATTGGAGAGTACTTGTCGACGTCAACATTCCTGAAAGAGATGCCACCAGGGGTACGGAGAAAACTAGTACTCAAAAGTAAAACATTCCAACTCATTAACAGGTTATTATATAAGATGGGGTTGGACCAAGTACTTCAGCAATGTGTCATGGAAGAAGAAATTCTCAGGGTATTGAAAGAAGCATGCGAAGGGTTGGTAGGACATATGGGACTAGATGCTACAACACAAAAAAATCTTGTTGGCAAGACTATGGTGGGACCGTACACACAGATGCTTGAGAACGGGTGGTAGGTGTGACACATGTTAGAGAGTTGGCAAACCTCTAAACAAGGATTACATGCCTTAACCACAAGGATTGTTCGAACGATGGGGATTGGACTTCATCAGGCCATTGAAAGTTAGCCAATTACATCGATGTAGGTACATAGTCATCGCTACCGAATACTTGACAAAATGGGCAGAGGCTCGGGCATTATTGGATAACACTACACTTAGTACAATGAGATTCATCTATGAACAAATAGTCACAAGGTACAACATCTCGATACAAATTATCAACGACAAAGGAGGACACTTTGTGAATCATGCCATTCACCTGATGACAACAGAGTTTCGAATCCTTCAAAACTTGTCCAGTCTATACTACCCAAGAGCAAATGGTTAGGCGGAATCCATGAACAGTGTACTTGTCTCTGTCATCCAAGAGTCGTGTGGCATCGAGGAAGTTGATTGGGAGAAGTTACCTGCCATACTATGGGCATATCATACAACTTATAAGGTAACCACTGGGCATACACCATTCCAGCTAATGTACGGTCAATAAGCAATAGTGCTAGCTGAGTACATGATACCGAGCTTGAGAATAGCCATGGAAAATAGACTTGGTGACACAAAGAGTCTGAAGGAGCGATTGTTCCAATTGAACAAACTTGACGAACGATGAATACTTGCACAATGGGCTACGAAGGCGATGCAAAAGAGAAGAAAGTATTGGCACGACAAACATCTCCAATGAGAAAATTTTCAGCTGGGGCAATTAGACCTCAAATATTATGAACGTAAAGAATTAAAGCTTGGTAAATTCAAGACAAAATGGCTGGGACCATTTAAAATCAAAGAAATCAGTGAGAACAGAGCCATTAAACTGGAAGGATTAGACGAAACTTTGCTAAAAGATCACATCAATAGATCGAAACTGAAATTGTACAAGGAGAGGAAGGAAGAACCGGTCGGAATCAACATATTGGGATACAAAACAAAAGAAGATTGGCCAATAAGAGGGAATGAAACCATGGAAGAACAAGAGTGGGGAATAATAGGAAGCCAGTATGTACAAAAAGACTAGACAACACCATGAGGCGAGAGAATAATTGAAGAAAGAATCGTCAGGAAAAGAGTGGAAGGAATGGCAATACCCAAGGTCCATAAACATTTAACCAACGCCCTGTTCGAAACACATGCAATCTGGAGAAGAATATGGGGACACTGGAAGTTTCATGCACCCTATGAAGGAGAACGAAGAGGATATCTATCATACGAATTAGACAAAGAAGCCAAGAAGGAAAGACTAGAAAAAGCAGTTCAAAACGAAGATGATTCAGATGAGGTTGCGAGGACGAAGACGACTAGAACAAGTATCCAAAAAAAGGACTATGCCTAAAAGCTATGATAGTGACGGAAGATATGTTCATCGCCCAATTGGATAGATACAACGAAGAATTAATCAAGTATACCAACAAACATAATTTGAAGCATCCTACATTGGTGACTTAGGATGGGCTATGGCGAGTCATACCAAACCTAGTCAGACCACCGACGATGGATGGGGAGAATGTTACATGTTATCAGTAGTATGGCAAAGAGTATGTCGACTAAAGTTATAAAGGTACGAGACCTACTCCATTGGTAGATAATTTTTTTGATTTAAAATATCTTGGAACTTGTTGCGAGGAGGAATGTTACAAAAAGCCTCCTTTTTCATGTAAGTGGTGGTATGCTTCAGAGGTGAAGGTAAAAAAAAATGATCAAACAAAAGGCCAGAAGAGAAAAAATGAAAATGAAGAAAAAACGACTAAAGAAAAAAGGATGAAAGTGAAAAAAACGAGAAAAAGCAAAAAATTCAAAAAATTATTTCAAATTTTATACCAGCTTAATACAAACTCGAGCAAGAATCTTGTGACGATAAACAAAAGGTATTTTTTTAATAACTGTTTAATATTTTTCTAGTTATTATGCTTGGAAAAATTGGAACCAATACTTCCTTTGGATGGTCAAACATAAGTTCAAGTCACCTGAAACAAAACCTTAAAACAAGACTCCAAATGTACAATTCAGAAAAAAATATATTAGAAAGCCAACTACCTTGTATGCTAATGGTGAATAGAACATGTGGTGATGTACCTCTACAAATGCAGTACCCTAGAAGTTTGAACAAATAACTATCTGAGGGTTGCAATAGAAGTTGTTCTGCTCAAAGGTCCTTATAGTGTACCAAAGATGAAAGTACAATGTACAAAAATTTCAAAGGATAAATTGAAAATTGAAGTTTCATTCAAAAGGAGAATTAATTCGGAATGTCTCCCTGAGTTTATGGGATGGGGGACACATGGACGTGGGGAAATAGTTTCAGGGATGGCTATTTAAATAGCTTTAACAAAGCAAAAGAAAAAATATTAATAAGTAAATACAATGTGCTGAATTTGCCACAACAATCCTCCCCATTTTAACTTTTTCAGGGTTTTAGCATTTTTTCCCTTTTTTTATGCACCAATGGAGCAAGCTCTCCAGTATTGAACAAAAAGGGACATCCCCTCCAAGTCTCCAGGGCATCTGGAACATCACTCAAACCCCTGGGAATGCAACTTTGTGGAATGCTGATAATTTTTTATGTACAAAATAAACATTGTGTGGTTAATGATAAAATAATTGCAAGGGCCTCACAAATTTTATATTTTCAGGCTAAGGCACAAGGGTCAAGTCTCCAAGAGAAGGGTGGCCTCTAGCTTCTTTATACCATAAAATTGTTCCATTATTGCATGATTGGAAAAATTGAAATTGACATTGCTTTCTAACCATGCCAAACCACTAGACCAAAGTTAGAGTAATGAGTAGGAAGAAATAAAGAAACAACCATCACTTAGATATACACAGGAGAGATCTATAACCAGTATGATGACATTATATTATATAAGAAATGGATATACACTCGCATCTAAAAGCATGAGAACTAACAGACTCCCATATAGTTATATAATATCAGAAAATGAATATACAGACTCCTTAGACACAAGTACTTGTCTCATCTATAAGTATTTTACATCTAACAGACTCATCAAATTCTAACCTATCTCAGCTACCTCTGGCAAGACACATTACATTATACAAGTTTCAATGCACATCTATAAGTTATTTACTACAAATACATATTTGTCAAAATAACCTTTCTGGTATGTTGGAGGGCAATATACAGATGTGCAATATATCAAAGGCTCCAATGTCAATGTACAACATGTCTAGGTATGGCATGTCAATCAAACTAAATGGATATATTTTGGGCTTATGTAATAATTTTGTTGTGGCTTGATTTGTATTAAATTTATCACTAGTTCCTAAGGTGTTGAGCCATCTTCATTACCTTTGCTTGAAAATATTGTGTTTGGCATGGATGATTGTTCTTTAGCGAATGAACAGGTTTTGAGTCTTTTCAGCAATTCAAGAGATCTCAAGGATTGTGAAAGTGATGGGGGAATTTCTAGAGACCTCAGATTTTTCAGGCAGCCTTTGGCAGTTTTCCACATATTAAGATGAGGATTAGAAGCATGACACACATCTATGATCTTAATGTTGGTCTTCCTTCCTCTTCACCCAAGGTCCTACACATAGGAACACTATGGTGATACAATGTAGATGCTATTATCTGTCTTAGTAAAATAATTCTTTTTCCCTGGTTGCAGTAAAACCATACATGGGGGAGCTATGTTATGTATAGTAGGTATGATTACACCCTATGGTAATGCTTGCCGTAAAATATATACCTTATGGTGCTAGGAATACGTCTACTGAATCTTAATTGCTTGTGTGAAAGTTGTATCTTAGCACAATTTATGATTTTGATGGTTTAATGTTCATGAGAAACTTGGCATAGTGGTAAATCATGTATCATTATGTTTTGTACTTCGGTTTTGATATTTGGTTAAATCTTGATTATGGGATTGGCTCTCTTGGCCTATGGTGGTGGTGGGGTGAATCCATTGGAGAGATTTATTTCTTTATATCCCTTCCTTGAAGGATTCATCACCTTTATTATAAAGGAGTCACAACCTTTCATTTGAAGAGTCACAACCCTGTATTTGAAGTCACATCCTTTTTTACATCATCATTATTCTTGAGAACTTAATTCAATTTACTTACTTAAGATTCTATTCCCTATTGAATTCTCTAAGGATGTTATGGACTTCTTTCTCAAATGAAAGGTTCTCCCTTTTTATAGTCCGAGTTGGAGGGGAGCCACCCCTTTTTTGCTTACATAGTTAATTTGTTAGTGTTTCTCAACTCACAAAGTATTTTGACAGGCAAGCTTTTTAACATTTTTATAAAGTAATCATATGGAGCAATCTTGTTGAAGATATATCCGGCATGAAGCAAACACATAGATATACACAATAGACAAAGTATATATATAAATACACGTAAGACACAAAGCATGCCACATATACGTGAATACACGTAATACATGAAGTATGTATATGAAGCATGAAGCATGCACATGAATACATGTAATACATGAAGTATACACAGGAAGCATGAAGCATACACATGGATACATAAAATACATGAAGTACACATAGGAAGCATGAAGCATACACGTGAATACATGTAATACATGAAGTACACAAAGGAAGCATGAAGCATATACGTGAATACACGTAATACATGAAATACACATAGGAAGCATGAAGCATACACGTGAATACATGTAATACATAAAGTATACATAGGGAGCATCAAGCATACACGTGAATGCACGTAATTTAGGATGCATGCACATAAATATACGTAAGTCACATTAATACATGCAAGCCATAGAGTATACACATGAATACACAAAGTCACCAAGTATACACATGAATACACAAGTCACAAGAATGTAGTAAGTCATTAAGTATAAGTCACAAAGTATTCACATGAACACACGTAAGTTTGCAAAGTATACACTTAAATACACGCAAGTCACAAAGTATACACATAAATCACAAGGTATACATATGAATACACATAAGTCATAAAGTGTTCACATGAATACACGTAAGTCACAGTATACATCAATACAAGTAAGTCACAAAGTATTCACATGAATACACGTAATACACATGAAAGGCATACGCATATAGAAATGCATTATTAGCCTACTTAAGAAGGTTGAATAGTTAGTTCTACGTGAATGGCGGTTAAAGTGGGTATGTCCCACAAGATGGCAAGAACATGCTTTGATACCAATTGTAATGTCCCTCTCTTGATTTGCCCAAGAATTTACCTACTGATCACAAATTGCAGCAAATTAGGGTTAGGAGTTTGCCTTACTAAAAAAATATCTCTTTAATGATGCAATCTGGGTTTGAATCTTGCAATCACCACATAAACTATATATATATGCTTACTTATTAGAGTTAGGCAATTACACCATATCCATAGATTATCGTTAACACAAACACACTAGGATTTGGAAGAAGAGACATGATGAGTCCGCCCGAAGCCATTTCTACACCAAGCCTACGAGGGTGTCTACCACAACCCTCTCCCTTGGTGGCTTGTATCTGCTTTCCCCATCAATGTCTCAACCCCCTAAAGACACTTGCCATCTTGTGGAATTGGGCAGGGATCGTAAGTGGGTTACTTGGCTCTTTGGGTAAGTGCTCTCTGGTCCTGGGAGCCATTACGGTCAACTCTAGAATGGCTTACTTACTAGCCTTGTTTACCCCTTTTGCTTACACCCCAGGCCCTTCCTACAAGGTGGGTTTCAGTCAATCAAGCATATTTCCTATTCTATCATAAGAAATTATACATTAAATATTCTTATTACCTTATAAGCAATATGCATACATATGTAAAACATTGATTGGTAGAATATACCCCTGATATATATATATATATATATATATATTTGATAATAATAATCTACTGGGGTGGACTGGACAGGTTGTTCCTTGTGATCGCTGGTTTGTATCTTCCTTGTCTTCAATCCTTCATCGACTTTCATATTAAAGAATCATACTTACTTCTCACGCTCGATAATTGCTGCAAGCATCATTATTTCCTAATTGTATAATATCTATCTATATATGTATACCTTACTATATGTTTATGAATTTATACTCAACTTACTTCCCTTATCATTGATTATTATTCGCCTTCACATATCTCTTATTTAAGTATCTTCTTCTTCCACGTGCCTCTTGATATCGGCTCTGCTATTCTGCTGCTGTAAATAATTTTTCCTATTCTCCTTTTTGTTCCCCCTCTTCAGTCTCTTCTTCCCATGAATGGTTATAGAGGCCAATGTCTACGAACTATGCTGCTGTCATAGGCACAGAATGCAGATAACTATCAATGCAAATAATTATTCTAGGTGCTCTGCTGTGGATATCAGCCTGCAGATATGGCTTCAATGCCCAATTCCATCCCGATCCCTTCCTTCCTGATTGCCTTTTATAAGCTTTGTGTCCCATCTACAAGAGACATATCATTTGGATTGGGGTGACAATTCAAATGGTCATGGTTTTTGATTAACTTAGCTTCATAACTAATAGCTGTTCTTAACAATCCCCAATTATTGCTATTTAATTTATATTATTTCTTGCTAAGGATTGCCGGCACCCTCTTGGCTATAATCGCTGCTGTTTCTATTCTTCCTTCTTGCCGCTTTAGGAAATCGTTCTATTCTTAATACACGATTCTTATACAGAGGTCGGCTAATATATTACTTGTTCTTTCACAGGGCATGACAGTGGTTTATTTCCTTGTTTCCTCACGGGCCATGACATAGTGAAGTTTCTAATGCGTATAAGTTGGCATTCTAAAGAATCTTCTCAGATCCAATGGTGGTGGATAATGTTAGGAAAGAGTTTGCTAGGTTCATCTTGGGACAAGATCATAGTATTTGTGCTCTTCAAGACCAATACAAGGAAGATGCTTGTACATCGTGATACCTCCATAGGCAAGATTATTTGTTCCTCCAACCTCTTGCAATCAAGGTTCTATCACAAGTAAGTATTTTTTATTTTTTAACATTCGTAGACTTTAGTACTGACCATTCTTTTGCATTTTGTATTTTTAATTTGTATTGACTTTCTCTCCAATTTCAATAGGTTTCAAGTTCTTCAACTAAATGGAATTGGAGTACATACTCCTTAATCCACGCAGTGGAGTATAATCGATTGGCTGCAAATAAAAGTTGGAAGACTTTGTCTATATTCATTCTAACTTGCGTCTCCTATCACATTAAAAAAACAACTAGGAAGCGGCGATGAAGAATTGGGATATAACCCTTGAGTGTACCAACTGGAGGCATCTATTGTAGAGCTTGTTGGAGTCAATGTAGATGATGACAAGACTCTTACACATGATGAACCTAGTGGGAGAGGCACTCCATTTGCTTGTGGTTCAAATGATGTTGAACCAAGTGATGACTTTGATCTAGATGCTTTTGATGAAGATTGAAGACCAAGATACAAATTTTTGATTGTATTATTTTAAAATATTTTAATTGTAATGATTTTCATTTGAATTGTCCTGGACATATATGATATATGACATAATATTGAAATTTTGAACTATCAATTGACATTTATCTTTATCACTACCATTGATCAATGATGAAGTATCATACTATCAAAGATTCAAAATATAGTATTATATGATATTCTGTATCAAATATATTTACAATTCTGTATATTTTTAAGTGTGTGTGTGTGTGTGTGTATTATACAGTCGTACCCAGCTATACCGTAGTCCAAAAAAAAAATTGTTGTACCCGTATATCAAAACCCCATACCCTTACTCAACCCCGTAACAGAACTGACGACTTAGCTTTGGTACCAATCCATATTACTCTTTTTTAACTTTGTACCAGCTTTTATTCTTTCCCTCATTTATCATAGTTTTTGTGTTTATTGTATATTTGCAATTTTGGGGTGGTTAATGATATTGAACATATAAACTTTGGCTATGACAATATGGCATATCCATCGTTTATAGTTTCATAGAAAAGTATATGCTAAATTTACCCTGCTTTGTCTCTTGTTGACACAAAGAGATGTTTAAGCTACACGTGTGGGACTGCCTATAGCAATCCATAAAGCTGTTAGGGAGGACATATATTAGCAGTAAATTCAAGTTACTTGGACCTCTCAGCAATCTCAACAAAAACCAGAACTATGATCAACACTTCTTACACATTGTAGATAACACCATCATTCAACCTGATTATCTCCACATGGCTTGAGAGTTCCAGCTGGACAGTTTAAGATATGGTCTAACCAATTACAAGTTGATTCAAATCACCATATCGTTGTAATAGGGGAGCTTCCATATTTGATAACTTCAGGCAGAGGAGACAGAGTACTTTATCTTCAAATATCTTTTATCCTATGATATGCTAGGGAAATATTGCTATTCACATTGAGAAATGTGGTTCAATACTCATTTCCTTTTTCTACACTGATCAGACGTGTTTGACCCTCCTTACAGCAGACCCCTCCTTAGGGCTACTAGGATGACTAACTCCTTTCAAGCCATTGTCACAATGACTGATGGCTCTAAGAGACCTTTCCATGTTGTCAATTCACATGTGGCATCTAGACAAGGGCAAAGCAGTGAGAACATTCATCCTTGACAACAATCATGGATTTACTTCATCTCAGCATCGATAGCCTTCAATTCCCCCTTGCATGTAGTCAAGGTCAAAGCATAGGTGCACATTATCAATCTTCTTGATCACTAGAGGAGGTCCATCAGCCTTGGTGCTGAGAAAAAGTCTGGCAAGAGTCTCATTCTTCATCATAGGATTCTCCAGCCGATCCCATTAGCACTAAATATTATGTGATGGACATTTTTAGGCCCTGTATTTGTGACAATGATATCATTGGTTCCTTTGGCTGAGGCCTTGCTACAAATTTATGAGTGTTGATTCCCAGTCATGGTCTTCCACTTTCAACTTCATTGGCTTTGTGATTCATTGAGGGGTCCTTACCTCACATGGCTACTTGTAAGTAGTAAATGTAGTCAGATCTTATAGTTTGGAGTTCAACCACTTTTGGCTTACCCTCTCTTGCTTTGTTTTCCTTGATTTAGCTCTTAGAGTTACGTTATTTTCATAACCTAGGGCCACTTTATCATCATACTTCTACTTTAACTAATCATACTTTCAAAAATCAATGACTTACTTTGGTCATTCAGGACAAAAATATTTTCTTTCTTTTACTTTGAAGCATAGATATAAATTATAATATATTTTAACACAGGAATCATTCTATAAGTAGGGATGAAGAGAATAAAAAAGAGGCAGAAAAGGTACATCTCTAGATTAAATTAACAAAGAGACTTAGCGTTCCTCCAACAAATAGCTTCACCGTAGATATAAACACATTCTCATTAAAGTTTTCCTCTTGCATAAAATTAAAACTGGAATAAACTTTATAATGGATGAATAAAACTAAAGCACCAACCATAAGCTTGAAGAAAAGAGACAGCGCCTGGCCTGGAGGTAAAAGTTGTGAGGGGCAGACAGATGCTGACAGGTAAGCAGTGTTTGGTGCACTCGGATCGGAATTGTTATCACATGCATTTATATCAAATGAAGATGGCTGTAAAGAGGCAAGTTTCCATTGCATTCCAACAGAAGATATTTGACGAAGCCAAAAGCTCTCAGAATTATTTTGGTTAAGAATATCCAGCCGTAAAAGAAACTCCTGCAGCTTTGAAGGGCAGGGAATAATGTCCACAGATAAATCCAATGATGGAACAACCTGACATGGAATACCATGAAATCTCTTAGATACCAATATCCGATTTTAAGAGCAATATATAATCTTCAGAGAAATATTCCCCAATCTAATTTTACGAGCATCAAATAGGCTTCAATGAAACATAGCTAAGAAATTATCTCCAGACGAAACAGCTCATTTTTTAAGATAAATCTAGAATATGATTAAAATCCAAGTTAAGGAAAAAAATGCAGCATGCAGACTAACATGAAAAGTGAGTATATTTTGCTGTAAGGAAAATTTCAGAATGCAAGCATTGAACACTTATATTACTTCTTCAAATGTATCTAACCATCAAATGATAAATAAACTTAAACAAACCCTAAGTTGACCAAAATGAGTACTCTATCATCAAAGATTACCATACTGATGAATCTAATACCTACGTTACCAGGTCCTGCTATTTTTACCCAGGTCTGGTTCAGGGCTGGGTCAGTCTGGGATTCACCCAGGGTCCTCTGCACAAGGTACCCAGAATGCCCACAGAGGACCCTGGGCAAACCCCAGGCCAACTCATCCCTAAACTGGAACCTGAATTAGGACCAGCAGAGTAAGGAAGGGTAAACAGCAGGACACAATAACATATACTTGGTGAACCCAGGCAGGATCCACAGCAAAACCTTTTTTTTTTTCAAAAGACAAAAAAACATTTACAAGAGAAGCAGCTTAAATGATGAAATTAATTTACAATAAATTTTATATTTGGAGGTGCAATTTACTTAAGAAATGTTCCTAAACACCTGCTCAAAATCAATGATATAGTATATGATAATTTACTATAAATTATTATAGATGTAGCATGCCAAAATGACAACATAAGCAATCAAAAGGAAACAATAGTAATTTTCATTTTCTATTGACATTTGACAAATCAATGAATTATGAATTTATAAATATTTTCTATTTTCAAATTCTGAGATATTCTGTTTATTGGCAATTATGAGTATTACTGTTTTTATACATTAATATTTTTAATATATGTAAAAATTACATATTATACTTACATTGAGTATTACGCTTTATATATCTCAGATTTTATATACACACTCAATATATATATAATTTATAATTATATGTGTGTATATACAAATCCTACCAGGTCCAGCAACTTAGTCTACTACCCTATTTCATACCATGAATGATGAATCCCAAGAGATAAACTGTGTTTAATTTGGTATTACTAACATAAATTATTGAAACCTTGAAGTCTTGGCTGACAACAACTGTAAACTTGTTGCACATTATATCATAGGTTATCTTTAACATATGAAAATCTACGTTACAAGCTCAAAATTGGCAATTAACTTTCAAGATGTTCATCTAACTCGCATTCTTTGAAATAGCACATACCAGCTCAATTTGATAAAAAGAAGCCATATTATGGTAAAGAACCTCCATGAAGATGTGAAAATTTAAAAATACCAGTGGACAAAAACATGAACCTTCTATCAAATAATTCACAGAGCATCTAAAAATATAATGATGCTCCATTTCAACTTCCCATAAACAAAGGATGTGCTAGTCATTGAGTGTGGAGCTCTGCCTTGACTATATAAATACTAATATTTTGAACATAATTAGTGTACTCAAATCAATGGCATGATTTTGACAGAAACTATGACAACAGTTCCTCTTCCAATGTTCCAAGGAATAGAATGCAAAATAATGTGGAAAAAACTGCCCCAGGAATGTTCTGCTGTTTTCACTAGCATTGTTCTTTGTATGTAGAAATTTAAGGCTTAGAAGTAGAACGAATATAGCAATTTGTATTGTTTCAAAAAAATCACTTTATAAAGAAATTACCTGTATATCATAATGCATTCGCAGTGTGCGATAAGTCATGTATTCTGATGCTTTTTCTGTTTCATAGTAGATTGAAATGTTCAAAGATACATTGCCTGCTTCACCAGTATGTAACCAAAGAGGCCATAAGATTGTGGATCCCCCTTCAATTTTGAAATCCTGAAAGTAAGTAGGATTTTGTCATTATTTTCATCTTTAAATTGCAAAACTGCAGATTTGAGACATAATCATCTATCTCACAATAATATTACAGAACCTTAGGAAAAGTGAAAATGAAGTTGCTAGAATTGTTCATGATATCTGAATCATTTCCATTGCCACGTATTGCATCAATTTTATCATTTTGTTGGGCTTCTAGACAAAGAGGAAATTCAGCATCAAGATCTTCCAGATTTCCAACCATGAGAAATCGTGGATGGTTAATCTTCAATTTGGTATCCTGAAATACAATCTGAGATTTAGAAAGAATAGTTTGAAATGGTAAACATTTCATGTAATACAACAGTCAGATTTCAACTTCAGACAATCTCCAACAGAATGTAGATTCAACAAACTATCCTCTATGCACACATTCTAAGCACATCAAAGACCTGAGAAACAATAATTAATGCACTTTGTAACAACCAAAGTACTGTAAATAATATTCATAAAGGCACTTTTGTCTCATATTGCTAGTCTTCAGAAGGATCAATACCTTTATTGTTGTGGCTGATCGATTTGAAAGCTCCAAAACTAAACGTCGAAGTTCTCCAACACTAGTTTTGGTTGGCATTTGATGTATCGTACCCTCAAGCCTAGGCAAAGGCTGCATAGAACACAAAGCATTCAACACATTCTCTACAGAAAGTCAAATAGCCTTGTCAAAAAAAATCCTGCACAAAAGCCATTTACTCTAATAGAATTCTTTGTAAAATATGATATCAGCTTGCACCTGTAGTACAGAAAAGTTTAAGCATTTATGTGGATGCTCCATAGAATCCTTGATCCTGCCTTTCATCCTCTTCTTTATCGGTAACTCAGGCACAAAATCACATCGCACCATTACGGTACCTGACAATAACCACTTCACACCAACTATGTGGAGGAAACCTTCCTTTTTTGGAGTGGCTTTCAAATGAACCTGCACATATATATAGATATCATTTGGCATGTCTAACAGGAATAATCTGAATGAAAAAGGCATGCCACAGAAAACATTTGTTTGCGGTATTCATACGTTAACAGCAGAAACATTATCCATTTACATATGACAGATTATTTTTTTTGTTTGTTTTTAAAACCCTTCTGTGACATGGCCCATCTTCCCTTCGAAGTACATCAAAATATATAATTCGAGCAAATAAATACTCTTTAAAAAATTACAAAAACATTATATTGAAGTCCACAAATCACAAATTGGTCAACAAGGTTCTCAAAACAGAAAGTTATAATACCTAATCAGGTGTGATAAGATGACTTCAACAAACAAAGAAAAAATCTGAACACTAATTCTAAGTATAAAACTAGGGAGTAAAAGACACTAATAATAGAGAGCTAAACTATTAAAAATAGAACCATACCTAGGGCACATGCTAAAAGGAGAACCTTTGATAAATCTCAAAGAAATAAGCTGATCAGAACAAGGCCCTACTCTATATCAACCATAAAATGGGCACAATGTCTGCGGTGCAAAGTTTGAGGCATACCCACTTCAAAACTCAATCATAAAAATTGTGTGCTGATGTCAAATTCAAGGGTATTAGACCCTCACAAAACCTTGGAAAGTATTTTCGGGAACAAAGAACCAAAGCCCAAAGAAAAATTGAAATTAAATTCAGTAAACATCAACCCATCTTCTTTGGTGATAGATTTTCATTTCACATGGCTATTTGTAATAGGACACTGTACTTTCTACACATAATTAATTTCTTATTGCAGTTTTTTCATCGTCTGGCCATTTATTTGTTGAGGGCCATTTATGATTCCCCCTTGCTATTATAACTGGTTGTACAATCAACTACCATTGACCTAGTTAGAATCTTTTATAGCTGTATTTTTATCTTGTAAGCTTTAGATTTATTAGGTGTTGGAATCTATTTGTGATTCCCTCTTGCTATTATAACTGACAGAATAATTAAGTACCATTCTTCTGATTTAGTTATTCATAATCATTAATATAATTTATTTTATTGTTTCTACAAATGAACAAAGCAACTCCATGGAAATGCATTCCATGACTAGGAATAACAATCAATTTTTCTATTATAAGAAAGATACTATTGCTTTTTTAGGAACTCAAGGGGATCTATTCTCATCTTCTTTAGCTTCCCTGGTAAGGGATTTTGACGCATAGTACCTCAAAAGGATCTTTACCATCATATTTCCTAACTTTTCATTCTCCATGGCTACACAAATTCAGATTGGGCAGGAGATCCTGATGACAAGAGATCTACTTGAGGTTATATCTTCATGTTCAGAGTTATTTTAATCTCATGTTCTTACAATAAGCAGAACAGTGTTTCAAAATCAACAGCAAAGGCATAGTACATTGGACTAGCTCAAGCTTCAAATGAAGCAGTGTGGTTGCAAGAGATACTAGATCACTTGCATGTGCCATGATTCATTGTGACAATCAAAGCGCTCTTCAGATGCCAAGAATCCAAGAATACTGAGATCAAGTATCACAAGGTTCAAGAATTGTTATAATATTAGAAGATTTTGACTAGCTATGTTGAAACAAAGGATCAAGTGCGGATATCTTCATCAAGCCATTGATGAAGAGTAAGTAAAGTTTCAGCAACAATTGTGTCTCTATGTGCTTGTCATGAAGAGGGATTATCATCATGACATTCTCTGACTTGTCTATGTCCTATCTAGACTACACTAAATGCAATGTAAATCCTCCAATATTACATAAAGTGGGGATGTTAGAATGTCAATGTTGCATTCTAATTATGCCTTATAGTGATTTAATGTTTACGTTAAGGTCTATGGATTTCTCCCACATGGACTGTACTTCATAGCTCATTGGTTTTGTGTCTCTATTTGATGAGGTCAGTTGCACTATGATTGTAACTGAAGTGAAGCTATGCTCCTATGTAACTGAGTTTTAAGACAATTAAGTTAATGAAGTGAGGGTACCTAACATACTTGCATTTTAATTCATTTGTCTAAGTGTTTCACCCTTTCCTTTGATATGCAAATCCTATGTGAAGTATTTTTCCTCACCAATATCAATATAATATAATGAACATAATATATTATTATATGACTGTAAACTAATTACTAATTTATATACTAAACATTTTTCACTTAATTAATAAATTGTTCTACTATATTCTACCAGGAACCAACAACGAAGTGGAGGCTCATGCATTTCTTTTGGGTCACCATGTAGCACTCCAAGCTGGCATCAAACACATCATAATTGAAGGGGACTTAATGGTTACATTAAATACCATATAGAACAAAGGATCTCCTAACTGGAAAATTGAAAGCATTCTAAGGGTTGTTTTGCCCCTATTGAAGAAGCTGGAATCATTCTTTGCAGGACAATGCTTAAGAGAAGCAAACAAAGCAGCAGATTGGTTGGCAAATAGGACAATTGGTCACTCAAAAGAGTTAATCATTGACCATAGGATTGAGAGAGGGTCAGAATTGGAGCGTTTGGTCTTATTGAGAGCTACAATACACCAAACCTATTCTTAATTCAAAGGATTTATTTGTAAGATGGCACATATCTCCTAGTTGATGAGCTGGCAAATGTTGTCAAAATATAATAATTTACAGCCTTTGCTCATAATGATGAAAGAATAGGAGATTGGTTGAGATGGGTCCTTTCACCCACCACACCATTGATGGGCACCTTTTGCACATGGGTATCAGCAACCTTCATGAAGTGGCCACCCGACCAGCCAAATGTCATTCTTCTTACCTCCTACATACAGATGTAAGTTTTGTGTCTCTTTGCAGAAATCTGCCTTCTACAAATGGAGCACAAGTTCTACCTTTTCAACAAAACGATGGAAATGGCCTTTTCGGGTTCAATCATAAGGAATTGATTAAAAATTGCTTTCATCATCCAATCAAGGGCAATCCATCAAGCAATTCTCAACATCCTTGGGGTAGACTATGCGGTAGCGGACATGCAATGTAGAGCAAATTCTTATCTGGCCTCCATGTCTTTCTCTACAGTGAAAAATTCCATTAGTGACACAGAGCAGGTGTTAAAAATAGCAAAGACCTGTGTTAGGAAGGAATGTAGGGAAGGCTTAGAAAAAATCTAGGGAGTGGTGGCATTTAGCCCTGTGCCTATGTCATTGATCGCAGAAAGGGAACACCACAGGTTTGTCTCTATGGCTTCTTTCTACAAGTTGGAGACTAGGTTTGTATCACTCATTGATGTGCTGAAAGAGATGCAAAATGATAAAAAACAAAGGTTTGAATTCTAAGGTGGTTTTGCATCGTCTACTTGTTTGTAATGTCTCCTTTTGGGAATTACCCTAAAATTTTCCCTTTCTACCTAAGTAGCCAGATACGCCCCTGCCTCTCCCCGGGCACACATATCCCCGTATCCGATACAGATACTTGTGCGATACACCATGGATACACATTGGATACCGTACCCACATGTACCCAAAAAACCTTGATTTTCCAGCCGTGCTAGATACTATGTGATTTGATTTTCAAAAAAGCAAACGTGAATCTTCCAAAATATTATCTTAAAAAACTTCAATCATGCAATTTTTTGTTTTGTTTTGTATAAATAAAACCTAGACCAAATGAGGAAGACAAATGAAATGTTTTTCTATTTCAGCAATCCATTTTTCTAAGTCTTCTTCCAATACAACTCTACTATGTTTTTGGTGTTTTAATTTTTACAAATTTAAAAAAGTTAATTGTTTATAGTTTTATATTTATATTATATTGTTTAAATGTTAGAGATTTTCAAAAAAATAAAACTTATTCTTTAAATATAAATAAAATTTATTAATATATATTTAACTACTTATTCTTTACTAAATTATTAATATTATTTTAATTTATATTTTCTTATTTGCTTTTAAAGTAATGAAAATCTCCTCTGATAACTAAGAAAATATATGTGTATGTTTTTTTATGAATGTCGTATCCAGCCATATCCATATTGGGGGTCTTAAAAAATGGCCGTATCCATATCCGATACTGTATCTGTATCCGTGTCCATGCAACTTTGCTTTCTACAAGATAAATCCTGATTTTGGTCTTGCAATCATATCCAGCAATATTGCATATGTATATATAATTCGTAAATCCGATTATTTCTCTTAGGGTAAATAATCGCACATATGAGTACAAATAGGTAAAATCATCATAAGTCATTAGATGAGCCATGTTACATCTATTTTAGTATTTAATCTCAATAGGTTTGAATGAGGGAGAATGATAGGTTGGCTCAAAGCAAAACCCCATACTAAGCCCAAGAGTGGACACTCACCCTCTTGGCCCCAAGTGGCAAGCAAGTTGGACATCTAGCATGGGGTAGTTTGCCTAGTGGGGTGCTTGTATCTGCCCTCCCTATTCATATTTTCTTATTCATCCTCTTATGACTTGTGATTTCTTTGACAATCAACCATCATAGAGGTTGGAAAGGAAACTACAATAGGATGCCCGAAAATCCTCCTATCTAAGACCAAGAGCGGACACTCACCCTCTTGGCCACAAGTGGCAGGCACATTGGACATCCAACATGTGGTGGTATACTTAGATTGTGATCTTGTATATGTTCCCCATCCTTGCATTTCCTCTTCTCCACCACATGATTGCTTGCCGGGTTATAGATAGATTAATGATTTAGAATATGCAATTCACATTATCATACCACAATTATTGATTCTATTATTCATACTCATATTAAAGAATCATAATTACTTATAAGGCTCAATAATTGATGCAAGCATCATTATTGCACATTTCAATCTTCCCATAATAACTCTATATATATATATATATATATATATATATATATTGGACTTAATCCCCTTATTGTAGATTTATCATTGCCTTCCTATACTTCTTATTGCCAGATTTCTTATTTATTCTTTCCTCCATTTTAATGTTTTATATTTCTTTTAAATCTTAATATACTTCTTTTAAATCTGCTTATATCCTTTTTAGATTTGCATATTTCTCTTTAGATCTGCTCATATATTCTTCTTCCTTTCTAGTGTTCTTCCCTATTTGATATGTTTCTCCTTTTATATCTTATTGGGGAAGAGTCACCTCCTTTCACTTTTAATCTTTTTAACGGACATATCCCTTCAAACCTATGTTCCACGGCGTTTCGGGGATAGGGACGGGATGATGGCAGGGGACGCATTTTCGGGAGGTCCCCTAGGGGGCCATTTTTAGGGGACGTCGATATATATATATATATATATATATATATAAAATTTATCAATATATTATAGAGAGAGAGGGAGAGATAGAGGGAGAGAGAGAGAGAGATGTCAATAACTGATAACAACAATATAGATATGTAAATAAATCACGAGAGCAGTAGTATAACAGCATAATAAATGTCAATAAAGCATTATAAACTTATAACAGTAGTCTCAAACATCAATAAAACCATGGTCTATCAATATCCAAATGTCTCAAACGTGTATCTAGAAGTCTCAAAGTTCAAACATGAAAATGCGTCGCTAAACAACAAAAAGAAAAATTAAAAAAATAAA
>VDFB02262314.1:0-24315 GCA_007258455.2 Sequoia sempervirens | reverse complement strand
ATCTAAGACATAATGATGAATGGTCCAAATTTACAATAATAAATTATAAATAAAATTTAGGTTTTGAGGGCACTACCCCCGAGCCCCCATCGGGGCGCATTTCCCTTGAACCCCCAACCAGGGGGATGATCCCCCCAAACCCCTTGTGGGGGGGATCCCCCCACCCCCCATTGTCGTTGACTGGATAATACCTTATGTAATTGCAAGGTTGAGGCACATTTTATCAACAACTACAACTTGCACTCCACTCATTTAATGCCTTTGAATTCAATAAATGTGAGAGAATTAAATAAATGTGAGAGATTTCAATTGGCATGTGCCAATTATTCTTACTTCCAAAGTTTGTGATGATTCCACCTAGAAAATGTGGAGGCAATTTTTTTTATAAAAGCTCAACCATTGATCTTTACAAATCTAATGGCTCTAAGGTGATTTTAGAGGTTTGAGTTTGCAAGTCTAGTGCTCCAAACATTTCATTTCAGAATGCAACTACAACTATCCATCAAACATTCATCAAATGGTAAAATATTTTTGTACATTAATTTTTTTTTTTTAATATATTAATGTTATATTAACTTATTAAATAATAATATTTTTGTAGAGTATACTATGATTTATATTCACATACAATTTTCTTGACAATCAAGAATAATATTAAATATATATGTCAAATAAGTAAACAAATGAATCATACAAAAATTATAAATATATTTTCAGTCTTAAAAAATCAAGTATGCATTTTGAACGCTCAACATGAAAAAGTCATTGTATATATTAAAATATAAAAAAGATACAATTTTGAATTACAAAAACAATCATTAGCATTATAAAAGGAGATTGGAAACAAAGGATCATGATGGTCCATGGAGGCCCTCAACTGGGTGTTTGAGTAGGAGGTGAATTGAATTGAAAAAATTAAGAGCAGCAAGGAAAAGGGCATCACCCAAATCCTTCCTCCAAAACTCTAGGCTTGGTAGTGATTCATTTTTTGTATCACAAGCCATACCATACCTCATAACAACAAGGAAAGAGCTTGCATTTTAGAAGAATCCAATTCAACTTTGGGAAAGATTCTACCAATAGGGGCTAACCAAAATTTAAAATTATAATGCTCAAGTGCCAACTCCAACAAAGAAAGAGAGTGAATGAAAGTCTGAAAATAACATATTTCCATCATCTTCACCAACTCTTTACCCAACAAAATTTCCATGCACTTGGACAAGAAAGAAGAAGCTACCTTAGAAAATAGAGCATGGGGGTTGTTTTGAAGCCATTCCCTACCCAAATTTTTTATTTTAGCGTCCTCAACAAGCACATAAGGAATAGTGAATGCCCTACCCAACTTTTCTCTATTATATATATTGTTGCTTTTTTTTCTCCCAAAAAAATTGGGTAGCATGAAATTCCACAAAGACTCCATAATATCATAGTGAAATTATGAATAGATAAGAGAGAAAGTAAATATGTTATAAATGATATAAAGAGCATCAAGTTGGTGAAGTATATATAGAACGAAGAAATCAATACTCAACAATTGAAAATTTAATTCACCACAAGACACACATGTTGATGTGACAATGTTATTTCACAAAAATATGAGTCATGACTTTAAGTGATTTAATAGGTAATAATGTACTTGATTACAAATTCAATTGTTGATCTTTGCAAATCTAATGGTTCTAGGGTGATTTTGAATGTTTTCATTCACAAGTCTAGTGCTTTAGATATTTCCTTTCAAAATGCAATTACAATCGTCCATTGAACATTCATTGAACGGTAAAATATTTTTATATATTAATTTTAATTTTTTGAGTATATATTAATGTTATATTAATTTATTAAATAATATAACTCATTAAGTTGAACTGACATTTGGCTTTAGGAAGAGTACTTCAAAGAATTGAAAAGATAAGAGAATTAAATGACTTGTACCTTAATCATTATCAATATCCACTAATAAGTCACAATAAATATGAGAGCATGTAGATCACAGAGATAAAAAACAAGCACAATGAACACATGAATTGCATAATGTTGACCTGGTTTATTAGACAGTTAGAGGTCAATATATATAGGAAAAATATCCAAGCATGAGGTGTTGATGTGTATCAACACCTCTCCAGCCTATAAACTAGTTGGACAACTCGTGAGGAAAATATCAGCTTGCACAATAAATGCTTAAGTAGGCTTAGGTCAACTTATGTGTATGCAAGCATTAATGTATACATTGACACCCCCCCTTAAGCATAACTTAGATGGGAATGGATAAAATGGGTCCCGAATACTAGCCTGGTGAGGTACCCATGTACAATGCAATCTCTCTAAAAAATAGAGTAAGATAGAAAACCCAGTGGGAAAAAACTATCCTCCAAAAAGAGAGAAGTGGAGAAGACTAGAAAGCCCCCACCAAGGATGATGATGATGCCAATATAGAACACACAACAAGAAGAGCTCGTAGATGAATGGAGTTTCTCTTAGTGAAGGGTTTGGTGAAGATGTCAACAACTTGCTCTAAAGACTGGAAAAAGACTAAGTTGATGATCTGACTATAAATCAACTCTCAAATATAATGCATTTGAATCTTTATGTGTTTGGTTCATTGATGCTGAACTAGATTTTTGCATATCTGAATAGTACTTTGGTTGTCACAATAGATGACTATAGGATGCCTGAAAGGAGTACCAAACTTAGAAAGAATTCCTTGAAGCCATATAGCCTCTGTAGCTGAGTTAACAACCCCCTTGAACTCTGCCTTTGTGGATGATATAGCAATAGCATTTTGCTTCTTGCTAGACCAACTGATAGGACCTGAACCAAGTGAAAAGTTGTAACCTGGAGTGGACTTACGATGCTTAGCATCACCAAACCAATCTGAATCTATATAACCAACCAAGTCAAGTGATGAACCAACTCTGTAGTGAATCCAAAACCGTAGAGTACCATGAAGATAGTGAAGGATCCTCTTAGCTGCTTTCCAATGTAGCTCATGAGGTTTCTGCATGCATCTTGAAACCATACCTACTGCATAGGCAATGTCTAGCCTGGTATGATTCAAGTATATAAGACTACCAACAAGTTTATGATATAATGTAGCATCAACCAATGGTGTAGTACAAGAAGTCTCAAGCTTGACTCTAGAAAGAAAGGGAGTCAGAGATGGTTTGCAAGTAGTCATATGAAATCGTGCAAGTAGATCAAGAGTATACTTGGGTTGTGCAAGATTAATCCCTGAAACTGACTGTGAAATCTCAATTCCAAGGAAGTAATGCAATAAATCCAAGTTTGTCATGTCAAATTTATCCTGAAGTGATGTCTTCACTGCTAAAATGGTAGATGAAGTACTTCCAGTAATCAAAAGATCATCAACATATAGAACCAGTATCAAAATTGAATCATCCTATCGTAGTAGATACACATTAGGATCGAAGTGACATCTAGTAAAACTTGAAGATAGGAAGTAGGATTCCATCTTGGCATACCAAGCTCTAGGAGCTTGTTTGAGGCCATAGAGAGATTTCCTAAGTCTGCAAACTAAGGATGAATCCTGAACAAACCCTGGTGGTTGTTGCATGTAGATTTCCTCCTGAAAGTCTCCACGAAGAAATGCACTCTTCACATCCATTTGATGTACATTCCATCCATGTGATGTGGCTATAGCAAGTATGAGTCTGATGGAAGTCATCGTAGCAAGTGGTGCAAAGGTTTCTGTATAGTCAATGCCAACAACTTGTGAAAAACCTTTGGCTACCAATCGTGCTTTGTACTTATCAACTAACCCATCTACTGCAAATTTATTTTGATGTATCGACCTACATCGAACTATCTTCCTTCCCTTAGGAAGTGAAGTCAAATCCCAAATGTGATTTCTAATCAAGGAATCATATTCCTCATCCATAGCAATATCCCACTCTGGTATGCCTGATGCCTATCTGAATGTCTATGGATCAGAAACTAAAGCAAAGAAGGCATGTGCCCCCCCTAAAAATCTACTTGAATCAGTCTATCATATGTTGAATCCTACACCCCTATATCTATCATATGTATAGTGTAAGATGTGGGTGGGTCTGGTGCAGATATATCAACTTCTAATGAAATCCATGAACTAGATGAAGATGAACCCTCATCATTGTGAGAACTGGAAGAAGAAGATACTACATTAGGAATTTGCTGAGAATGATCTGAATCATCAGTACTATAATTATGATCTAAAGAGTACACAATCTGTTAAGAAGTTTCAAGTATAGTTTCAAGAGATGTTTCTTGAAACTTAACAATTCTCTCAATATACAACTCATGTGTGGTAGGGTGAAGTAGGTGATAGCCTTTTACACCATCTGGATATCCCTCAAAGATGCAAGGTTTGAATTGCAGATGCATAGCCTTGTGTTTCTCTTTTGGAATGCGTGCCATGGCATGCAAGCCAAAAAATCTAAAATGATCAACTGTTGGTTTCCATCCTTTCCAAGCTTCAAAGGGAGTGATACCCTTTAAGGATTTATGTGGAAATATATTTTGTATGTAACATGCATAGTTGATTGCTTCTGCCCAATATGATGGTGTGAGGCCCTTAGAGTGAATCATACAATAAGCCATCTCTTTTAAAGATCTAATTTTCTTTTTCTACAACACTATTTTGTTTTGGGGTATAAGGAAATGTTCACTATAGATCTATCCCCTAAGATATACAAAACTGCTCAAAACTATTGTTGACATATTCTCTCCCATTATCTGTTCAAAGAACCTTGATGACTTTCCCTAATTGTTTTTTGACAAGAGCTTTGAAATATTTAAAAGATTCAAACACTTTTGATTTTTTCCTAAGAAAGTAGACCCATGTAAAACATGAGAAATCATCAATGAAGGTGAGAACATATCTAGCCTTTGTAAAATATGGATGGGGGAAAGCCCCTGAAACATCACTATGAACAAGTTCTAAAACTTGTGTTGCCCTCCATGATTTACCTTTGTCAAATTTTTTCTTCTGGATGCTTTCCAAGTGCACAACCCTCATAGAGCCCTTTAGAAATTTTAACCTTAGGTAATCCATTAACCATATTCTATTGACATAGTTGTTCAAGATAGCGGTAGTTAAGATGGCCAAACTACTCATGCCATAGTTTGCTAACTTCATCTGAATGGGTTAGTAGTTCTTTTGGAGAAATATTTGTGGAAAAATTGGAGAAGGAATATAATCTAGATTGGTGATTAGCCTCTCCTTTTTCTACCAAATTGTTGCTTTGTGATTCTCTTATCTCAACTAAATCTAGAGAGAACTGTACTCTCATTCCCTTCCCTAAATGAGTTATTTGATACAATGGAAGGAGAATAGTTGAGAGTGAAGGTACACTTAGAACATTAGCAAATGTTCCTCCTTCAACTTCAACAGACCCTCTCCCTTTTACCAATGTTGGAGTATCCTCACCTAAGGTGATTGTAGACATACTTGATGGTTCTAAGGATGAAAACACAACCTGTGAAGAACTCATATGGTGTGATGCACAAGAGTCTAGAATCCATGATGGAGATAAAGATTCTTTAGAAACTAAGGATTTTCCCTTTGATTTCTCTTTGTCCTTAGTATTATCTTGATTTGATGAAGATGCCTTGATAGAATTAGGTAGCCCTATATTATTCTTTTTGAGAATTTTTTGTAGAACTTAATTTTTTTCTTCATGCAGTGATGCTCATCATGTCCAAGATTTTTACAAAAGGTGCATGCAACTCTCTTTTTACCTTGAGAGTCCTTTTTGGAGTTGTCAATTTTGCTTTCTTTCTTAACTTCCTTGTCCTTTTTAGTGTTCTTCTTCTCCCCTTTTGAAGTTTGATGTGTTTCATTCCCAGCAAGTAGAGCTTGAGGTTTAGTAGAATTCAAAGTACCCATTTGAATTATCTTTTCTTGTTCCCTTGTGAGGTTAGAAATGAAGTTATCAAGTGTGGGAATTGACCATGAGGCTCCAAGAGCCCTTTTAGTAGAGTAGAAAGTTGATACAAACACAACAAATTCTGGACCTAGCTTGGAAAGTATAGAAAGGATTAATTGATCCTATTTCTTGTCAATTCCATAATATTTTAAGTGCAACTTCAAGGATTTAAACTTAGTAAAAAAGTCTTGTAAAGTTGAAAAATTCCTAGGACTAAGACCTAAGAGTTGATTTTCCAACTCATGGCTTCTAAGTTCATCTATTTTCCCAAAACGTTTGTCAAGACCTTCCCAAACTTGGTTGGGTGTTTTCAAGTTCTCAACATGGAACAACAATTCAGGAGATAAATTTAAGAATAGAAAGCCAAATGCTTGATCACACTTATTGAAAAACTTTTCTTTGTCTTTAGCTGCATTGGATTCTTTTTCTGTTCCCATAGTTACCCTATATAAGCCTTTGTTCTTAAGTACAAGAATTACTTTCATCTTCCAATCATGATAATTGAAGGGTGTTAAGGGCACTATAATAACATTAGATTCCATACTGCTTTGACTTAGATAGTTTCCTGTAGAAATGTGGAAATGAACTTAGAAATGCGTGTAAAAGTGAAAAAAAACAACAAACACAAGCACTTCTCGAGGAAGTGTGAAAATGAACCACACACAACACCCTCTTTGATTATTTGTTTCTCCCCCCAATTTGGCACTTTATAGGAGTGCTTGTAATTGACCCCAAAAAGACACAAACATACACTTTATAAGATGAGTGCATTTTTGTGCTCCATGGATTCATGGTGAAAAAAATGCACTTTTGCAAAAAAGAACTCAAATCTTGAGATATAGTGCAAAAGTTTGAAATTTTCACCCTTTACAAAATATTTGACCCTCCTTACAAAAATACAATTTCATATTTTTGAAAAAAAATGTAGTGCAACAAAAAGTCAAACTGAGGGATAAAATGAAAAAGCAACCTCCCTTGGACTGGAAGGAACCAGGAGCATAAAAAGCATAAAAATAGGGGCTTAAATTGAAACCATGAATCAACTAAGCCAAAATACTGATATCAAAATGGAGTGAAAACAATTGTAAATTGCAATGATTTCAAAAGCAGAAGAAAGCTTAAGCTCTTGAACCGTGCTTCCTTGCAATGATTTCAAAAGTAGAAAAAAAAATAGAGTTTGGAACACAACAAAGATTTGAGGCAAAAGTTCGTTGCCTCCAAGACTCCAAGATGAGAGTTAGGAAATTTCCTCTATGCAATCTTCCAGTAGAGATCTGATACCAAGTGGCTACTCCTCCTTGTGAAATAGATCAGGATGGGATTTAGGTGCTACTTTCACACTAAAATCAGCCCACAGATTGCGCGCCTAGGCATAAAACGCCTCTTCTAGCCTCCCTTCTTGAATCTCTCTAGCTTTACGGCTTGCAACAGAGGTGTCCACTCATGGTAGGAGTCTCTCTCTAAGAATAAACCACACCCACTAGCAAACAAATCACTCCCCACAATAAACTCTTTCTAGGTGAAAATCGCACCTCCCTTCTTGCCTCCACCTTGGGCCTTCTTAAAACAAAATCATGCCTCATAAAAAAGAATAGGCTTGGCAATGAAAAGAAAGATAACTCCCAGCCAAGGATAAAGCTTCTCCTGGGGAATTTAGCCAAAATCGCGACCAGCCAAGCAAACTACATGACCAAAGGCAATGCGCTTGCACTTACAGTCACCACACATAGGTAAAAAATATAGCCTCAACAACAATACCACGACCTAACTGAGCAGACGATGCACCTTGGATCAATTCAACTTTTCATATTAAATGTTAATGCACAAAAATGCAAGAAGATTACAAAATACAATCAATTAATTCACCTTACGGCTTGCCAGTATCTTGGAGTGCTCTGATACCATATGAAAGCCTACAGATCACAAAGATAAACAACAAGCACGATGAACACATGAATTGCTTAATTTTGACCTAGTTTATTAGACAGTTAGAGGTCAACATATATAGGAAAAATATCCAAGCATGAGGTATTGATGTGTATCGACACCTCTCCAGTCTATAAACTAGTTGGACAAGTCATGAGGAAAATATCAGCCTGCACAATAAATTCCTAAGTAGGATTAGGTCAACTTATGTGTATGCAAGCATTAATGTATACAATGACAATAAATTTCTCACTTCTAATAAGAATTTATAAATGCGTTGATGCTTGTCTCCATTTTGGAGACTTTATGTGGGAATTTGGGTGTGTGTAAAATTCATCCTGGAATAAAAGGATATATAACATTTGATATTTTCTCCACCCACACTATGATTTTATTCACATAACAGTTTAATTCACCACAAAAATATTTCATTGCTTTGAATACAAGTTTAATTCACCAACGAAATTTTTTCATTGGTTTAAATACAAGTTTAATTCACCAATAGAAAATTTTCATTGGTTTGAATACAGGTTTAATTCAGTAACAAAAATATTTTACTAGTTTGAGAATAGGTTTAATTTTCCAACAAAAATATTTTATTGGTTTGAAAAGAAATTTTAATTCGTGAATGAAAATATTTATTGGTTTCAATAAAAGCATAATTCACCAAGATTTTCTACAATCTTTTAGGGACTACAAAAGATTCACCAATTGAATTTATATTTGTTTTCCAAAAAAGAAAAAATTGCCAATAAAATTAATATTTTTTTGAGAATTATAGAAGATTTGCCAAGTTTTTACTCCTTTTCCTAGGGGAGTTTCTTAAAGTTATCCTTGATATTAAAAATTCATGTCTAGAAGACACCTTTACCATTGCTAGTGGAACCCATCACCCCTTATGAATGTATTACAAAAAATGGTTAGAATAAATATTTACAAAATATTTTTTCAATACACCCTAGGCACCTATGGACACTTTCCAAGGATGTTGGTGTGAACGGGGAAAATACTTGTTAGAAAACAAGCAACAAACAAAAGGGTGCAAACAACAACTATAAACACCCTACACCTCAAGATTGGCCTAGTTGGATTCAAAAACAAAATAAACATAACAAATGAAGTTGATTCACCTTGTCTCGAATCGATCCTTTGGTTGGCCCTTCGATCTTTGATGTTGTATACTCCTTTGATAGAAAAAGATGCAATTTGTGAGATGCAATGGGGATGGAAAATAGGTGAAAATGGATCCAAATGCAAGAATTTGGCTAAGTATGGCTCAAGAATTTTTTTTGCAAGAGTTTGGCTAGCATAAAATGATCTCCCAAAATGAGAGAAAAGAGGGGTATTTATAGAGAATTTTGAATTCTCTAGAAAAATGGATGGTTGAGATTAAACCAACAAGACCAAGATGTAGGGCCATGGTGAGTTGAGAACTCACAAGCCCTCATATCTTGACATGTGACATGTGAAGTGGCTTGAAAATGATGATGTGTACATGACATGGAGGTAGTACATAGTACCTTGGGATTGAGACAAGATCTCCTCATAAAGGAGGTCCTTGTCCCCATGTGGGTGAGAGGACATGTGAGGAATTAAAAATTTCTCAAATATCCTCATGGGGATGAGAGAAGGAATTTAGAATTCCTTTAAATGCATTAAAGGATTAAATGTGAATTAAAAATTCACATGGAGAATGGAGTGCCTTCTCCAAAAGGAGAAAGCCTTTAATAAGGTTGACTTAAGACACATTCTATAAATGACATAGGGATTAGGCTAACCTAATTAAGTGATTAAGGTTGTGCAAGTACTTGATTAGACAAATTAATGGCAGATTAGAGGCAAGTGAGAAATTATGGAGGATGTGACCCTAATGATGATTAGGGGTGTGCACATCTTAACCATAAATTAATTATGATGGTTAAGAGGGATTAGAGACCAACTTGCAAAAGTTGGAGGATGTGACAATGAGAGAGAAAATGAGGAATTAAAAATAAATTTAAAATTCCAAGAGGTAATATGACTAAATTAAATAAAGTCATATATTTATTTAATTTAAAGAGGGAAATAGGAGAAAAGTATTTATTAGATTAAATACTTTGGAAACCTTATGTAGGACATGAAATATTAATTCAATGAATGATTTAATTAATACCAGCAAAGAGGATGGAGTAAATGAGCAAAGGGATAATTAAGGAAATGTCTTTGACCATGTGAAAGTGGTCAAATTTAAATGTCTACATTTTTCCCCTCTTCGAAACATTATTAGGATAATAGGGTTTCGAAGAAAAATAAAATACAGATGACTCTATAGAGGAAGCGACTAGGAAAGAGATGCCCTAGCATGGGAGATTTTGGATGAGCTGCCCAAATGGAGGGGAATTAAAGGGGATGCCCTAGTTTCACGAGATAAGGTTTACGGTGGAAGATTGAGAGAGAATGGTAGGGTATGCCCCCTCGAGAAGGTGAATGGGGAAGGAAAAGCGGCCTCGGGCAACATCTCAAAAGTATGGAGTGGTATACATCATTGGAAAGAGCACGTAAAACTGAGAAGAGTGGCATTTGAACGAAAGTAAATGGATATACGGTGTGTAAGTGGTGGCCCCAGGAAGATAGAGGATGAGTGAATTAGTTGGGGGGAAAAAAGGTTAAATAAAGGGAAAAAGATTCCCTTTATTTTAAAAGGTAAAAAAGGGAGAGAAAGGCTATAAAAGGTAATTCTAAGAATTACCTCTCCTCATTTGGAAAACTGTCAAGTGAGGAGGAGAGGGAGAGAAGGAGAGGACGAGAGTGAAAAAGTGCATGATGTCGGAGTACGATACCGACATCATCCACCGGGGGACGAGAGGCGATGATTCTTCAGCGAGTGTGTCGTGCCACGCCAGGTTAGCCCCAAACCCAACTTTGTGATTTTTGTCATTTCATTTAAGTTTTTCAAAAAAAATAAAAATATGGGTTTTGTTGGGCGGGTAGGTAGGAAAAATGGGTAGATGAAAAAAAAACCAGAGGGGGGGAGGGGCTACTTGGGGACCATGGGAGAGCGAAGCCGTCTGCGCTTGGGTAAGTTCGCCTGTGGATGTGGGCGGGTCTGCCCACGGACATGGGCGGGTCCGCCCATGCCCAAGAACTTGAGCGGGTCCGCCCAGCGACCCGAGTAGATCTTCCTGCAGCCAAGCGAGTTGCCCGTGCTCGGGCAGATCTGCCCGGGGACCCAGGTGGGTTCGCTCATGCTCGAGCAGGTCCACTGAGCTAGGGCAGGTCCACTCGGGGACCTAGGTGGGTCTGCTTGAGCCAGGACAAGTCCGCCCAGGGACCAGGCGGGGTTGTCCGAGGTCTCGAGTGAAGCAAGGGGCTTGGTCAGGGATCTGAGGGGACTAACAAGAGGAGGAAAGATGAAAAAAAGAGAGGGGAAATAGAAGTCAAAAGAAAAATGACATAGTAGCTATGTTATGGATGCAGAATGTTGAGAATCTGCGGACGCGAGAGAGACGATCTGAGGTATAGAGGAGATGCATGGCGACAATGATGGGTGCAGATCACTAGAGGTTAGCAGAGGCGAGACTATTCCAAATGCTATCTTATCGAACTATTAAGGCCCTAAGGCCCACAGGGCCATGTTGACAGCATTGATAGAGCACTGGGACTCAACGACATCGACATTTCATTTACTGATTGGGGAGATGACGGTTACCCTAGAGGATGTATGACAGATTTTGAGGCTCCCGATAGTAGGACTCATAGTTAGTGATTGTTGGGTAGTGGGCAAGGCATTGGATGAGTCAGTGTAGGTTGTATTTGGCAATGATGAGCTACTGATTCAGTGGCAGCAGCTGGATGTGGACAGATGCTTGTCTTGCAGGGTACAGACATTGTCGTTGCATCTAGCAGGGCTGATTAGTGAGATATTGGTGCTAGATTAGAGTGGTCTATTCTTGCATCTCAAGTTTTTCGAGGTGATCTGACACATCATTGAGGGTCGAGAGGGTCAGTTTGCATGGGGGACTTGTATATTGGTGCAACTGTACTGGGATATGCATGGGGTATGTTATCGATAGTCGCTGAGTGTGACACATGTCACACTACTAGAGGTGTGAGCTTGGGAGCACATTAGGATGACCAGGTCGGTCATGCAGAGAGCAGGATGGCAATGCAGTTGTAGCTTGGGGATGGGGGATAGAGGCGAGAATGATACTGCGGTATCGGGATGTCAGAGATGTGGATGTGTGGAGATGACTGGATGATGTGCAGGCAGAGATGATAGTATGAAGTTCGTATATGTTGCGGTACTTTAGGGGCTATAGGGACAATGAGTAGGAACACAAGGGTTACTTCTTTACCCAATACTATATTATTGGGAGAGGTCCACGTGTAGTGGAGCTGCACAGACCTGATCAGGTGACATGATAGTTTGGAGTGAGGCAGGACATTCTCGCGAGGCGGGTGATCTTCCAACGATTAACATGAGAGTGGCCATGGGGGGGCAGAGTTGGATCTGGATGTAGTGTGGGAGGAGTTGGAGGCACTGTAGTTTGTGCCATACCCAGGCAGGTGGGAGGGGCTGAGAGATGTAGGGATGATAGATCAATATGGTCAGTGGTTCAGGCAACATCCACCTCAACGGATTACACCAGCAGTGTCAATTGAGGGGGCATTAGGTTTTGAGTTAGAGGATGGGAGACAACTGAGGGCGAAGAGACAGGTTCCATGAGGACGACATAGAGGAGGGCAGGAGAGAGGAGGACAACAGGCAGTCAAGAGCAACGGAGGAGCCAGTGAGGGTAGGTAGGAGGAGATGATGACGTAGAGCTCGAGGAGGAGATGGAGTAGATGAGGGAGAGGATGAGGCCAGGGTTGCAGCGCAGCAAGATAAGGGGCCAAAGGTCCAGAGAGAGAGAGGAGGCAAGAGGTGCGTGGATCCCCAAGAGGTTGGCAACAAAATAGATAGGAGGAGGCCAGGGCCAGTGGAGAGTAGGAGGGCCAGGAGGTAGACATGGCCACAAGAGGGCAACAGTGGCATAGGAAGGAGGAGGCTAGGGCCAGTGGAGGGCAGGTACGGGGAGCCTCCATAGTGATTGATGTGGATGAGATGGAGGCGTCGACAGAGAGTGAGGGGTATGAGCCACATGAGATGGACATTGATGTGGAGGTACATGACATCCCACCACTATCGACAGCACCACCGAGAGGAGAGGATCTGACAGTGGTATTGAGAGGGACCTTGGAGAGACTGCGACTTAGTGAGCAACAATTATGGTAGGAAAAAGTGGAGCAGATCAGATTAGAGGCAAAGATGAGCGAGCTACAGGCATGCTTCGCCTAGAGCAAGAGTGATTACTCAAATTTGGCCATGATGGTGATAGAGGTGGAGAGGAGATTGTTGAGAGAGAGGGATGAGGCACAAGATGAGGTAGTTGACTTGCGGGCAGAGGTAGAGAGGTTGTGAGCGGAGGTGGCTAGGGAGCATGAGGAGGGGGATGCAGTGAGATGGGAGAGAGACCGTTTGGTGGTAGAGGTGGCGATATGACAGATTGTTGGAGGAGGGACAGGGCAGGAGTCGTCAGAGATTGGGGCAGGGACTGCAAGAGATATAGAGGGTTTGTGGGGATAGTTAGAGTGGTTATGGAGAGAGAGAGGAGATCTGCACTAGGAGCGGGCTGAGCTAAGAGATAGAGTGTAGTGTTTAGAGCAGATAGTTGGGGATATGGGATTGATGCAGCAGAGAAAGGAGGAGATGAGGAGAGAGATACACATGTTGCAGACAAAGAGAGGTGTGGCACAGGCACAAGTGTAGGTCATAGAGGCAGAGAGGGATGTGGTACAGGCACTTGCTTAGGTGTTATAGAGTGAGAGGTAGGTGGAAGAGGTAGAGGTTCAGTCTCTTCAGAGAGAGATGGATGTAGCGGTGTCACATCTATCAGGTCTTCAGCGAGAGTGAGATGTTGTCGAGTGGAGACTTCAGGCACTTCAGAGGGACAGGGATGCAATGAAGGCTCAGGCACAGGCCCCGCATAGGGAGAGAGATGCCATAGAGGTACAGATGTAGACATTGTAGAGTGAGTGGGACACAACATAGGCTCAGCTGTAGGCAGCGCAGGGTGAGGGGGGCAAGCCAGAGGAAGAGGTACAGGTGTTACGTGCACAGTTACAGGCTGCAGAGGCTGAGAGAGACAGGGCCATAGAGCAGGTACAATAGCTGATATTGGCACAAGAAGCTTGAGGATAGGAGCAAAGAGCTATTAATGGGGATCGAGACAGGTATAGACATGAGCGAAATGCTGCTAGGCATCAGGCTGGGTAGAGAGATGATTATATGTAGGAGGCGAGTTACTAGAAGTGTGCATATGAGCATGTCATTCCAGATCCGGTGCAGCACACAATGCGCTACATTAGATAGGCACCACAGATGCCCGCACCATCCCAGTCATTAGGGACACATACTAGAGGGTATAGTGACTACCAACAGACTCCTCCTTATGGTGGTTACCAAGGGACTCCCACCCGCGATTATCAGGGGACTCCTACACATAGAGGGCCAGTGCCCGAATCACCGTAGAGATCAGATGTGGGAAGCTCACAGTAGAGAAATCAGAGAGCAGATGACAGGATACCAGTTTTTTGACAGACACATGATGGAGGTTTAGTACTTATCGATAGAGATCAGAGGTGCTCTACATCTCTGGATTTTGTACCTTATTTGATGATATATGATGGATATGTGATATATTATGCTTGAGACTTTATGATGAGATGTACATTATATTATTTTGATTATGATATGCGATAACCCTCATTGACACTATGCATTATACTTTTTGTGATGGATGATTCAGTTTATGTATGCACATGTATATGATATTTCATGCTTATGTGGATGGATGATTTGGTTTATGTATGCACATGTATATGATAATTCATGCTTATGTGGATAAATGGTTTGGTTTATGTATGCTTATCTGGATGAATGATTTGGTTATGTATGTTTCATGCTTATGTGGATGGATGATTATGCATGTATTAATGTTGATAATGTAGGATGAATGCATGTGTTATGTAAATGTTAATATGGACATGTATGGGTTAAATGAAACTATGATGCTTAATCTAATTAGTCTATGAACTATAAAATATATTGAATCTATAATTTAACATGAAATATGAATGAAAGATAAGTTCCTAAAATGAAAACCTAAGTGTCAGTAAAGACGTGCATGAGAATGTAGATAGGCGATAGGTGTGATACTGCACCTGTCAAAAAAACCATTAGTACCCTAAGAGGAAAATCAAGAGGGAAAAGAGTCAAATTTTTGCACAACCTAAATCACAAGTCATGGGTCATGAACAAGGTTGAATGAAGGGTGCATGTAATGAAATGAAATGTAGTCAAGAACACAATTTTCCATCTTCGAAGCATTGATTTTTGCTAGAGCATAAGATACTGAATACCTTGATACGTAAGATCAAGGCGAGTTGGCATCTAATACATGAAACAAACACAAAAAAAAAGGCGATCCCGACACCCCAAGGTCGCGATGACCTTGGTCGGGCTAGGTATTGGGATAACCACAAACATACAACGATGCCCCAGCGTAACACAAAACCTTAGGGATCTTGGTGGGTACTACGTGGGACAACTGAGAAGACAACAACAAAGAAAAGATCAAGATACGCCCCTATGTTGACGATTCAAAGAACACCATGATATGATGGATCAAGGCGACCGTGAAAAGTGATGATAGGGAGCTCAAATGACAAACAAAATCCAAAAGCATCAAAAGATCACAATCAATCGCAAACATCCTTTGCCATAGGATCGAGGGGATGGAGGGGATTGATGTGTTCTGCTAGGAAGGATGCATCCTGTTGAGACCGATGATGGATACTAAACTAGAATGACCTAGTTGACACAAGATATTTTTCATTAACCAGATCTCCTAACACTAGGGGATTTTTTTTGTGAAAAATGATCTAGACAAGGACATAGACTGACACACCCTACAAACCTAGGGGCTTAGGGGCCGATCAAAGATTAGCCTTGCCTATGTGAAAGCACAAAGCCCTCATAGTTCAAGAAAAGACCATGGATAAAGCGGAAAGAGGGTGATGAAGGAAGATGATGGATGACCAACACAGGATGGTCAGAATACCTTGGGGGTAGATTAAATGATCAACCTTGCCTATGTGATAGCGCAGGGGCAACGTAGTTCGACTAAGGACGCGTGGTGTATGGTGATGCCTAAGCTTGCTTGCACAACTTTTTAGAGACCTTTCCACTGTCTCCTTCCTAGAACCTGACTCCAATGGTTCTTGTTGAGCTTGGAAGACCAACCAAGCCCTACTCCAACTCTTCTCTATGAGTTTTCAACTTGTGCTTAGCTTAGGAAGACCAACACCTTCTTTGCAACTGATTACTCTTCCTTGGACTTAGAAGGGTCTAAGTGCCAGTGTCTCCATCTGACTTGAACTCTTTGCAGGGGAGATAGATGCTCTGTTTCTGTGCATTTCACCTCCATTGGAATCCATCTTGGAGGTTCTACTATCCTCAAACTACCCGATCTCTAGATTTTGTCTTGAGAGGGCCTAGTTTCTACTAGCCCTTACCAGTCACTCTTTTGCTTTTTCTACCCAAATTCTCCACTGTACCTGGAAAACAAATCACATTTCCTGAAACCCTTTTCAGGCTTTTAAATATTTACTAGGGTTTCAAGCCCCTGTCTCTTCCGTACAACTAATTCCTATATTCTTGGATTGGAGGGCTAATTCACCTATCTTCTAGGGTTTCATTGTTTCTTGATTCAAATCTGCCTATGATGGATTGATGGAAGCCTCAATCCCCTTGGAATGTGAAGACCTTACCTTGCCCTTCCTGGAACTGTACAGATTCCGTACAGTGGCACCTTTCCCCTGCCTAAGTTCTCAATTTTCCTTTTCCAAACTCCTAACCGGGTAACTAACACTCGCCTAGGGTTTGATCTTGCAAAACATAGCTTGGATCTCAAGATTTCCTACTGCTACATATTTACATTTGATTGGATCCCATTCCATATTCCACCAATCTCAGGAAGAACCCGTGGTCAGGGTTTATGAGGGAGCCATGAAAAGTGTTACTACTCAAAATAAAGAAAATAAGCTCTCTACAGTCTACTTTAAAGATTCAAAGCAATAATCTACACTAAGAGACTTGAATGTAAGTTAAAAACTATTCACAACTATCCTATGAACATTGAGACAGTGCAAGAATAGAGAATACATTGCCTTTGATACCACTGCTCAAAAACACACGGGATTTTCACACAAAATACAGAAATCTACAAACTGCCTTCTATTGCACACCATGAAAATTTTGATTACAATGCAACTAACTACTACTGATTGCTATCTCTGAGCCATCATTCACATTAGAGATGCCTTTCCCATGTTTCAAGGGTAGTGGGTCGAGCACATACTCCTGATTTTAAGGGATTCCACTCCAACTAAAGTGCATGCAACCAAACAAGTTCATCATGCAATCTTGCAACATTCTTGCAACTCTGCCTTTATCCTTCATTATAGGACCTCAATCTCCTTAAACTCGAACCAACAGCTCCTTAACTATCCCATGGAATCTTTAAACAATGAGGATAGCACACTAAATGCATTATATCCTAACACATGTTGTCCAAAGCTTAATAAAGCAAAATTTAACACTAGTGATAACCTAATGAAGATTTTAGTCCTAGTGACTAACTCTTCACACACAAATGCAAGACCTTCTAAGGTCCAAATCAAACTCACAAACATATTAACATCCCTGACTTGGCTAAGGTTAGTACAAGCCAAAATTGTTAACAAGCAAGGTGGAGGTCAACCTAGGTGCTCCTGCACCAACGCGACATGATGAGATCTAGATGGAGACTGACACGATGGTGGGGGCTATATGAAGACACAAACCAACTGACTATCAGAAAAATGACATAAGCTCAAAGTGGGATACTGAAAAGCTCAGGATGAGGGATAGCCAAGATGGATCGTCCAATGCTTAATCAAGAGATATACCAAGTAGTTGAGGATGGGATGTGTGAGGATGATAGGGCAGATGAAAGCATAAAATAACTAGGATTCCAGGTAGATAATGATTAAGCCCTCTATGGATGACACCTGTTACCAGGTTTTCACCACCCGTACTTATCCAAGGTGCCACTAAAAGGTGGTTTTTACCATAGGACGAATTTATTTCCTTTTACTATTTTTGGGTTTTTATTTTTATTTTTTGATTTTTTGATAGGTGGGGTTACCAAGTGAAATCAGGTGTAGAACCTCTTTAGATGCATGATATTGATAGGTTCTTTGAGGGGCTCTCCTTCAAGGGTGGCAAGTCTATATGCCCTAGATCCATATTTAGCGGTTATGATGTACGGACCCAACTAGTTCACCTCAAATTTTCCTTTTTTATCACGGTCCTGCTAGGTGCGTTGGTTCTCTTTAAGGACAACATCACCTACTTGGAACTGTCAAGGATGAACCTTCTTATTGTAGTTACACTTGAGGTGGTTTTGGTATGCTTGGAGATGATCATAGGCTTTGATTCTGCTTTCATCAAGTAACTCCAGTTGTGCAAGCCGTGCAACACGATCATCCTCCTCACTGATGTGGTTCTTCAGAGAAATCCTTAGTGATGGGAGCTCAACTTCGATTGGCAAGATGGCTTCGGCACCATACACTAAAGAATAGGGGGTGGTGCTTGTAGGGGTGCAAATGGATGTGCAATATGCCCAGAGGGCAGGATGAATATGGAGGTGCCAATTTTGACCAGTGTTATTGACCACCTTTTTGAGGATGCAAATAAGGGTCTTGTTGGTTGCTTCTGCCTAACCATTACCCTGGAGGTAATAAGGCATTGAAAAATGATGCTAGATATGAAAGGTGTCACAGAGATGTTTCATGGCCTGGTTTTTAAAAGGTTTTCCATTATCAGAGAGGATGGTGGATGGAATACCATATCTTTAGAGAATATGGTAAAGGATGGATTTTGAAATTTGAGTACCAGTGATCTATGAGAGTGGCATTGCTTCCACCCATTTGGTGAAGTACTTAGTGGCAGTAATTATGAATGTATGGTCATCGGAAGATGGTGGGTAAATCTTGCCAATCAAGTCGAAACCCCATTGAGAGAAGGGCCACAGTGCAAGGAGGGGCTAAAGGTCTTGTGCTGGAGCATGAATCAAATCTGTGTGTTGTTGGCAGGGAAGGCATTTCTTCACGAATTCATAAGCATCATGCTCTAATGTAGGCCAATAATATCAAGCTCAGAGAATCCTTTTGGCCAAATCCATACCATTTGAGTGAGCCCCACAAACACCACTATGTACTTTCGCTAGTGTAGTATGGGATTTAGTCTCATTCAAACATCTAAGGAGGATTCCATCATACTCGCGATGATAAAGCATATCACCGACGATAATGTATCAGGAAGAGTAGTGAACGAAGGATTTGTGTTGGTTGCGTGTAAAATATAGAGGTAGAATATTATCTTGCAGATAGGTATATATGTCTTGGTACCATGGGGAAGTGGGACCCACAATGTCACACACCATGTTAGTCTCAGGGATATCATACGCTGGGATTAAAATTTGATCCACAAGGAACTCGCACTCTATTCGATCTTTAGGCATGTCAATCAGGGAGCCAATAGTAGCCATTGCATCAGTTGCTTTGTTCTGTGCTCTAGGAATTTGGTCAAACTGTGTGAAGGTGAAATATTTCTTGAAATCATCTACCATGCGCTTATAGGGTAATAGCTTATCATATTTTGTTAGGAATTCATCATTAACTTGCTTAATGACCAATAATGAATCACCAAAGACTCTCAAGTGAGTTGTGTGCCACTGCTTTGCAATTCAAAGGCCTATGAGGAGGGATTCGTGCTCTTCTATGTTGTTAGTACATGGGAATGCTATCCTGAATGATTTTGGAATGTAGTCACCTTGAGGGGTAACCAACAAAATTCTTGCACCTGACCCATTATGAGTATATGAGCCATCAAAATACAATATCCAGACAGGTGCTTCTATAACTATGAAAACTTCTTCATCTGGAAATTCAGTGAGTAGAGGGTAAGCATCCACTAATGGTGCCTCAGCCAACTGATCAGCTATGACTTGTCCCTTTATGGCTTTGTGATCCATGTACTCTATGTCAAATTCACTTAGGAGCATGACCCACTTAGCCATGCGACCAGTTAGAGTGGTTCTAGATAATAGATACTTTAGTGGATCATTTTTTGCTATTAATTGATGGTACATGGAGGGGATGGCTTGCATGGCATGGAGCCATGGGAGACCGAGGAGGAGATTATATGGTAAGTCCAGATTAAGGACATGACAAGTAGTATATTGAACTACAGGTCCAACCTAAATAGGAAGACTGATAATCCCTTCATAATTTATTTCCGCATTATCATAAGCCTTGATTGTGATGATTTGGTTACTTAAATCCACTTGGGTATACCCCACCTATTTTATGAATTTCAAGGTGCATAGATTGAGGGAAGAGCCATTATCTACCAGGACCCTTTTTATTTGATGACAGGCAACCAGGACTTCAATGTGTAATGGATGGTTGTGATTGGCATCAATATTTGGCATATCGTTCTGGCTGAAGTGTAGCTGGTAAGAGAAAGCAAGGTGTCCCACTAAGGCTTGGAATCATGTGGAATCAATGTCATTAGGTACATGGGTTTCCTGTAAGGCTGTATTGATAATTTCTTGATGTACGAGAGAAGACTTAAGCAAATCCAAGATTGAGATATGACCAGGGGTCTTTCCTAAATGATCAAGAATGTTGTACTGAGAGTCTATAGGATTTGATGGAGTGGAAGTGGAGGCTACCGGGACAGTAATGCAGGATCGTCGTGTAGTAACAACACATTGAGGATCTTTAGCTTTAACATGTATCATAGACACACGGGGTTCTACCTGCTCAATGTAATGGACAATGCCATCATGATTGAGGGGAACATTTTTATAGCTTATATTATTTGTGTTGTTGTCTTGGGGATTGCTGTTGGAGGTGCTTGCACCTTGATTATGGTTAGGGAAGGAATTTTGGTATATCTGCAATTGAGCATTAGATGATGAAGCTTGACTGGCATCTACTTTGATATCTCCTCGATCAATAAGATCTTGGACATAGTTTTTGAGACCTTGAAACTTATTCAGAGTGTGTCCTTTGATTTTATGGAATTCACAATATTCATTCTCCCTAAACTAGGCAGGTTTAGGCTTGGATTCATCAAGTGGTTTGGTGATAGGGTAGGTGATCGGATAGTTGACCTGTAACAACTTATTGAAGACGACACTCAAGGGTTCTCCTAATTGAGCATACTGGCATTTTTTCGTTCCCTTGACTATTCTAGTTCGACTATTGAAGAGGACGAGATACCTCTTGTGGCACGAATATGGCATTAGGTATAGATGGTTGTTGTTTCTGGGATGTATTGGCCACCTGAACATGTCTAGTGTCGGTGACACCATCATTCACTACATTTTTGTTCTTGTTCCAAAAGTGAGACTTATCACCAGATGGCCTTTCTCTATCATGGTGGTATATCTTGATGTGCCCTTTGGAAATAAGGGCGTATTCGAGGATGGGTCCCTTTTCCACTATCTCAACGAACATGGTGACACAGTGCAACCTAAAATTATGAGCCATGTCAGGATGAGAGTTCTCCACGAAGAGGGTGACCATATCTTTCTCTTTGAGAGGGGTTTTCATTCAGCTCGCTAATGCATGCCACCTTTGTAGGTAGCTAGCAAAGGTTTCACCATCCCGTTGTTTCTCTTTGAGGAGATCCAATGTATCAATGTCTTCCAAATTGAAGAAGTAACATACCAATTTTTCTAAAAGATCTACAAAGGATTTTATGGACCCTCGTTCTAGTCCCATCAACCATTTTAGGGCATTGCTAGTTAGGCTCTGTGGAATCAGACGCAAGAGATAGTTGTCATTGTGCATAACTTCCTGACACTGGGAGTAAAACTCTTGCAAATGGGCCTTAGGATCTTTGTTTCCCTTGTATTTGTCAAATTTTGGTATTTCAAAATGTTTAGGGAAGGGGACCAATGAGATGGAGGGATCAAATGGGTAAGGACATATGTCTTCAAATTTGAACGATTGTTTTCCAGTCCCAGCTTGAAAATCGTTCAAAGCGGTTTTAATTTCTAACAGATCTGAGTTGACTGGTGGCACGAGAGCCAAGGATGGGTTAGATGGATATGGATGATAGGATGATGAAGGATCTTGCTGAGACAGTGCCTAAAGGTTGAGGTATGGATTTTGATAGTGAGATGATGATACCCCTTGCTAGTACACCAGGGGATTTTGTTGGTGTTGGGGTTGTTGTTGCAAGATATAGTACAGATTCATTTGATAAAAATGTGCGGTGGGATGCTGAGGATCTTGAATGTAATGTTGCAGATTGGCCTACTGGTACTAAAGGTACTGCTATGACTGCTAGGAGGCCACATGAGGTGGTTATTGGTTAGGATAATAATAATGTCGGGGAGGTTGCTGATGTGATGTGAGGTGTTGCGTGGACCGAGATGGGATGTTGTATTGTGATTGGACTTGCAGATGTAGAATGGATGCGAGGAATGGGGATATGGTCTAGGCGGGAGGTTGGGATGAATTGCCTTGCAATTGGTGTGGTGGTTGTTGCGAAGAAATCAATGGGTTATGTGGAGGTTGTTGCAGATAAGGTGGTTGAGATAATGTAGAGGTGTTTTGCAACAAAGGCTGTTGGGTACCAAAGGGGACATTCGGTTGGGATGTACCTTGTGGCAGTAATGGAGGTGGTATGTTAGATTGGAGAGGTTGTTGAGATGTTAGCATTAATGAGGTGATGGTAGGTTTGTGGCCCCAGGAGGTGGAGGCAATGCAGTAGAAGGCGTGCCCCCAATGTTGATGGGAGGTTGATTTGAAAGAGGTGGTGCTGTTAGCATTAATGGTGTTGGTTGTGAAATGTTTTGTGGCATGTCATAGGCGAGAGGATCGTTGGGATCAGCTTCTTGAGGAGCTCCCATGACCGAGATTGCGGGGTGTGGGGGATTGTTAACAGGATACATAATGGCGTTGCCGAATTCAGGTTGATGCCAACCTTCCACTGCAGGAACATTAGGGCTGTATGAACCACCTGGTGCATTTTGTGAGCCTTGGGGTATGTTAGATGTGGAGCTACTATACTTGGATAGGTCGACACCTGATGGAGGCTTGACACCTTTTCCAATTAGATGGGCCAAGATTTCTTCCCCATGTTTCTCGAGAAGGCGATCTCTCATTTGCACATTGATAGGGTTACTAAAGTGTTCCTCAAATGTAAGTTCGGGTTGGTTGACCATGTTCTCATCCCCGGGTGGTGATGTGTTTTGACCATCAATATTGGATTGTGATGATGTACCATTATGAGGGTCTCAAGGGATATTCATACCGTTATTGGGATCTTGTGAGACATTAGTTGCATTGTTGGGATCTTGAGGGATGTTTGGTTGGGAATTTTGGGCTTGTTGCTTGGCCATTTTCCTTGTTTACGACTGGGTTTGAATGAGCATGCAAGATGATATGATGGACTAGGATGCTAGGATGACCTTGGCGATGAAAGGATTGATTTGATTCAATGATTGATTAGCTGACAAGGATGTGGCTCAATAGGATTGATTTGGATGATTGATTCGACCAAAGTGGATTTGTTTGAGGAGATCAGATTGGGCTAATTGGTAGACAATTGGTCAACCTAGATTCGATGATATGAGGATTTGATTTGGATTGATGATCAATTAATAGGATTAGATGGCAGGATGAATGATAATGATCAGAATCCAAAACCAAGTTCAAGAGTGATCCTTGGTAACGCTAGGTGTTGATTAATCGACTAAAGGGTGGATGTATGATAACGACACCAAATCCAACTTGAGATAGAAGTGGATTGATTGGGCCGACAAGGATGACTGACTTAGGACGGATGACAATCCTAAGTCTATTGTGATAGATGATGATTAGAGATGAACACCTAGGTCAATTTGGACAACTACTTTAACGAAGTTTAACAAAATACCTACGATCCAAAACGGGGAAATGATAACCAAAATGTGGGTTCAAAATGGGTAAATGAGGACTCTGGGTGAGTGAATGGATTTCCAAACTAAGGGTATTAACTTTAGGATGGCGAATGGACTCTCGAAACATGTGTATGAATGTTCATAACGGGGAGACGAATGATCATAACGATGAAACAGGCACGCAAAACAGTGAAACGGGTGTCTCGAGTGACAAAATGAATGAAAAAATTGATTGGTGAAGGGTCAGGTATGCCCCTGGGATGGGTCAAGTCTACCTGTGTAGGGAAGGTCCACCTGTTAGGAGGGAAGGTCTGCCTATGGAGAAAAATATGGTCAAAATTGGCTAAAATAGGCTCCAAAGGATTGGTTTACAGGTCAAGTCC
>VDFB02262313.1:0-198415 GCA_007258455.2 Sequoia sempervirens | reverse complement strand
TCACCAAAGACTCTCAAGTGAGTTGTGTGCCACTGCTTTGCAATTCAAAGGCCTATGAGGAGGGATTCGTACTCTTCTATGTTGTTAGTACATGGGAATGCTATCCTGAATGATTTTGGAATGTAGTCACCTTGAGGGGTAACCAACAAAATTCTTGCACCTGACCCATTATGAGTATATGAGCCATCAAAATACAATATCCAGACAGGTGCTTCTATAACTATGAAAACTTCTTCATCTAGAAATTCAGTGAGTAGAGGGTAAGCATCCACTAATGGTGCCTCAACCAATTGATCAGCTATGACTTGTCCCTTTATGGCTTTGTGATCCATGTACTCTATGTCAAATTCACTTAGGAACATGACCCACTTAGCCATGCGACCAGTTAGAGTGGTTCTAGATAATAGATACTTTAGTGGATCAATTTTTGCTATTAATTGATGGTACATGGAGGGGACGACTTGCATGGCATGGAGCCATGGGAGACCGAGGAGGAGATTATATGGTAAGTCCAGATTAAGGACATGACAAGTAGTATACTGAACTACAGGTCCAACCTAAATAGGAAGACTGATAATCCCTTCATAATTTCTTTCCGCATTATCATAAGCCTTGATTGTGATGATTTGGTTACTTAAATCCACTTGGGTATACCCCACCTGTTTTATGAATTTCAGGGTGCATAGATTGAGGGAAGAGCCATTATCTACCAGGACCCTTTTTATTTGATGACAGGCAACCAGGACTTCAATGTGTAATGGATGGTTGTGATTGGCATCAATATTTGGCATATCATTCTGGCTGAAGTGTAGCTGGTAAGAGAAAGCAAGGTGTCCCACTAAGGCTTGGAATCATGTGGAATCAATGTCATTAGGTACATGGGTTTCCTGTAAGGCTGTATTGATAATTTCTTGATGTACGAGAGAAGACTTAAGCAAATCTAAGATTGAGATATGACCAGGGGTCTTTCCTAAATGATCAAGAATGTTGTACTGAGAGTCTATAGGATTTGATGGAGTGGAAGTGGAGGCTACCAGGACAGTAATGCAGGATCGTCGTGTAGTAACAACACATTAAGGATCTTTAGCTTTAACATGTATCATAGACACACGGGGTTCTACCTGCTCAATGTAATGGACAATGCCATCATAATTGAGGGGAACATTTTTATAGCTTATATTATTTGTGTTGTTGTCTTGAGGATTGTTGTTGGAGGTGCTTGCACCTTGATTATGGTTAGGGAAGGAATTTTGGTATATCTGCAATTGAGCATTAGATGATGAAGCTTGACTGGCATCTACTTTGATATCTCCTCGATCGATAAGATCTTGGACATAGTTTTTGAGACCTTGAAACTTATTCAGAGTGTGTCCTTTGATTTTATGGAATTCACAATATTCATTCTCCCTAAACCAGGCAGGTTTAGGCTTGGATTCATCAAGTGGTTTGGTGATAGGGTAGGTGATCGGATAGTTGACCTGTAACAACTTATTGAAGACGACACTCAAGGGTTCTCCTAATTAAGCATACTGGCATTTTTTCATTCCCTTGACTATTCTAGTTCGACTATTGAAGAGGACGAGATGCCTCTTGTGGCACGAATATGGCATTAGGTATAGATGGTTGTTGTTTCTGGGATGTATTGGCCACCTAAACATGTCTAGTGTCGGTGACACCATCATTCACTACATTTTTGTTCTTGTTCCAAAAGCGAGACTTATCACCAGATGGCCTTTCTCTATCATGGTGGTATATCTTGATGTGCCCTTTGAAAATAAGGGCGTATTCGAGGATGGGTCCCTTTTCCACTATCTCAACGAACATGGTGACACAGTGCAACCTAAAATTATGAGCCATGTCGGGATGAGAGTTCTCCATGAAGAGGGTGACCATATCTTTCTCTTTGAGAGGGGTTTTCATTCAGCTCGCTAATGCATGCCACATTTGTAGGTAGCTAGCAAAGGTTTCACCATCCCGTTGTTTCTCTTTGAGGAGATCCAATGTATCAGTGTCTTCCAAATTGAAGAAGTAACATACCAATTTTTCTAAAAGATCTACAAAGGATTTTATGGACCCTCGTTCTAGTCCCATCAACCATTTTAGGGCATTGCTAGTCAGGCTTTGTGGAATCAGACGCAAGAGATAGTTGTCATTGTGCATAACTTCCTGACACTGGGAGTAAAACTCTTGCAAATGGGCCTTAGGATCTTTGTTTCCCTTGTATTTGTCAAATTTTGGTATTTCAAAATGTTTAGGGAAGGGGCCAATGAGATGGAGGGATCAAATGGGTAAGGACATATGTCTTCAAATTTGAACGATTGTTTTCCAGTCCCAGCTTGAAAATCATTCAAAGAGGTTTTAAATTCTAACAGATCTGAGTTGACTGGTGGCACGAGAGCCAAGGATGGGTTAGATGGATATGGATGATAGGAAGATGAAGGATCTTGCTAAGATAGTGCCTAAAGGTTGAGGTATGGATTTTGATAGTGAGATGATGATACCCATTGCTAGTACACTAGGGGATTTTGTTGGTGTTGGGGTTGTTGTTGCAAGATATAGTACATATTCATTTGATAAAAATGTGCGGTGGGATGCTGAGGATCTTGAATGTAATGTTGCAGATTGGCCTACTGGTACTGAAGGTACTGCTACGACTGCTAGGAGGCCACATGAGGTGGTTATTGGTTAGGATAATAATAATGTTGGGGAGGTTGCTGATGTGATGTGAGGTGTTGCGTGGACCGAGATGGGATGTTGTATTGTGATTGGACTTGCAGATGTAGAATGGATGCGAGGAATGGGGATATGGTCTAGGCGGGAGGTTGGGACGAATTGCCTTGCAATTGGTGTGGTGGTTGTTGCGAAGAAATCAATGGGTTATGTGGAGGTTGTTGCAGATAAGGTGGTTGAGATAATGTAGAGGTGTTTTGCAACAAAGGCTGTTGGGTACCAAAGGGGACATTCGGTTGGGATGTACCTTGTGGCAGTAATGGAGGTGGTATGTTAGATTGGAGAGGTTGTTGAGATGTTAGCATTAATGGGGTGATGGTAGGTTTGTGGCCCCAGGAGGTGGAGGCAATGCGTTAGAAGGCGTGCCCCCAATGTTGATGGGAGGTTGATTTGAAAGAGGTGGTGCTGTTAGCATTAATGATGTTGGTTGTGAAATGTTTTGTGGCATGTCATAGGTGAGAGGATCGTTGGGATCAGCTTCTTGAGGAGCTCCCATGACCGAGATTGCGGGGTGTGGGGGATTGTTAACAGGATACATAATGGCGTTGCCGAATTTAGGTTGATGCCAACCTTCCACTGGAGGAACATTAGGGCTGTATGAACCACCTGGTGCATTTTGTGAGCCTTGGGGTATGTTAGATGTGGAGCTACTATACTTGGATAGGTCGACACCTAATGGAGGCTTGACACCTTTTCCAATTAGATGGGCCAAGATTTCTTCCCCATGTTTCTCGAGAAGGCGATCTCTCATTTGCACATTGATAGGGTTACTAAAGTGTTCCTCAAATGTAAGTTCGGGTTGGTTGACCATGTTCTCATCCCCGGGTGGTGATGTGTTTTGACCATCAATATTGGATTGTGATGATGTACCATTATGAGGGTCTCAAGGGATATTCATACCGTTATTGGGATCTTGTGAGACATTAGTTGCATTGTTGGGATCTTGAGGGATGTTTGGTTGGAAATTTTGGGCTTGTTGCTTGGCCATTTTCCTTGTTTACGACTGGGTTTGAATGAGCATGCAAGATGATATGATGGACTAGGATGCTAGGATGACCTTGGCGATGAAAGGATTGATTTGATTCAATGATTGATTAGCTAATAAGGATGTGGCTCAATAGGATTGATTTGGATGATTGATTCGACCAAAGTGGATTTGTTTGAGGAGATCAGAATGGGCTAATTGGTAGACAATTGGTCAACCTAGATTCGATGATATGAGGATTTGATTTGGATTGATGATCAATTAATAGGATTAGATGGCAGGATGAATGATAATGATCAGAATCTAAAACCAAGTTCAAGAGTGATCCTTGGTAACGCTAGGTGTTGATTAATCGACTAAAGGGTGGATGTATGATAACGACACCAAATCCAACTTGAGATAGAAGTGGATTGATTGGGCCGACAAGGATGACTGACTTAGGACGGATGACAATCCTAAGTCTGTTGTGATAGATGATGATTAGAGATTAACACCTAGGTCAATTTGGACAACTACTTTAATGAAGTTTAACAAAATACCTGCGATCCAAAACGAGGAAATGATAACCAAAATGTGGGTTCAAAATGGGTAAATGAGGACTTTGGGTGAGTGAATGGATGTCCAGACTGAGGGGATTAACTTTAGGATGGTGAATGGACTCTCAAAACATGTGTATGAATGTTCATAACGGGGAGACGAATGATCAGAATGATGAAACGGGCACGCGAAACAGTGAAACGGGTGTCTCGAGTGACAAAATGAATGAAAAAACTAACTGGTGAAGGGTCAAGTATGCCCCTGGGATGGGTCAAGTCTACCTGTGTAGGGAAGGTCCACCTGTTAGGAGGCAAGGTCTGCCTATGGAGAAAAATATGGTCAAAATTGGCTAAAATAGGCTCCAAGGGATTGGTTTACAGGTCAAGTCCGCCCCTGGATGGGTCAGGTCTACCCCTAGAGGGCAGGTCCGCCTGTCAGGAGGGTAGGTCCGTCTATGGAGAAAAAGTTGGTCAAAAATGGCTAAAATAGGCTCCAAAGGACTGGTTTATAAGTTAGATCCACCCCTAGAGGGCAGGTCCGCCTGTCGGGAGGGAAGGTCCGCCTATAGAGCAAAAGTTGGTCAAAAATGGCTAAAACAGGCTCCAAAGGATTGATTTATAGGTCAGGTCCGCCCTTGGAGGTCAAGTTTTCCTGTCGGGAGGGCAGGTCCACCTGTCAGGAGGTTTAAACTTGACTTTTGAAAAGATGACTAAGGAAAATGACCCAAAACACAACAAACATCAATGAAAAGGATATGGTTGAATAAAAAATTATTGGTTTTGCACAAAGAAGAAAATTCAGACAACACAATTCTAAGATTAGTAGAAAGGGGTATGGCTGACAAAGTCTTCTATTCTAGGATGAATATGGTTGCTAAGGAGTCCTCAATATACACCCGGTACATGAGGCCCAAAACCGTGAACACCAACCCGTTACAAGCGTGAGTCAGGAACCTTAGCGAGATACTAGAGGCTCATACCAACTCTTCACGTCATCCCAATGCTTTGCCAATTACAATGTGGTTGGATTGAGGTACAAATTTTGCTCTCCCTCCTTTATATACCCCGCCGGTACGCATGGTTGGAATCGTCCCTTGGGGTGATGAAATCCCCAAGCAGGTCTCGCTAAGAAAAAGAAAAAAGAGGGTGACTCAAAAGGACTTGGTAAGCTACGATTTATCATCACCCAGGATCGCCAAATGGCACAAGGGGATTGGATACGTCAAATAGCTTACCAACAAGCATGACAAACAAGATTATTTGACACCCCTAGTTAAACTATGTGCCTAAGTTATGCAAATAATCAAGTAGTGGCTGATAAGTAACTAACCCTGCAAGAAAAATTGTTAGTGAATCTTGTCCTTGTTCCTCACCAAATGTCGATTAGATGCTTACACAGACTCAAACAAGACATGTTAGGGGGTTAGAAACACTTAAAATAGCCAAAAGAAGTGCTAAACACTAAAATTTCACCTTTTGGAAAAAGCTGTCCATGTCAGGTCCGCTTGTCTGGAGGGCATGTCTGCCTGTTTGGAGGGTGGGTCCGCCTATCTGGAGGGTTGGTCTGCCTTTTTGTCAGGTCAGGTCCACCTGTTTGGAGGGCAGGTCCGCCCCTCTATGAAAAATTTGCAAAAATCAACTTTTGGAGTCTGTGGAGGACCGGTCCACCCCTGGGCAAGGTTGGGTCCACCCCTGGAGGTCAGATCCAGCTGCCTGTCAGGTTAGGTCCATCCCTAGAGGTTGGGTCCGCCCCTGAGTGGTTAGGTCTGCCCCTTTGAAGGTTGGGTCCGCCCCTCTGCAATCTGCGCCTGTAAAAAGTGAAAAAATAGCAAACGTGAAAGATACAGACCCATTTGTGGGTCCTATCGGGCGTGCTAGAAATATGAACGGGGGAAAATAATTGTTAGAAAATGAGCAGTAAACAAAAGAGTGCAAACAACAACTATAAACACCCTACACCTCAAGATTGGCCTAGTTGGATTCAAAAACAAAATAAAAATAACAAATGAAGTTGATTCACCTTGTTTCGAATCAATCCTTTGGTTGGCCCTTTGATCTTTGATGTTGTATACTCCTTTGATGGCAAAAGATGCAATTTGTGAGATACAATGATGATGAAAAATAGGTGAAAATAGATGCAAATGCAAGAATTTGGCTAAGTATGGCTCAAGAGAAAATTTTGCAAGAGTTTGGCTAGCATAAAATGATCTCCCAAAATGAGAGAAAAAAGGGGGTATTTATAGAGAATTTTGAATTCTCTAAAAAAATGGATGGTTGAGATTAAACCAACAAGGCCAAGATCGAGGGTCATGATGAGTTGAGAACTCACAAGCCCTCACATCTTGACATGTGGCATGTGAAGTGGCTTGAAAATGATGATGTGTACAAGAGTTGGAAGGAGAGTACATGACATGGAGGTAGTACATAATACCTTGGGATTGGTACAAGATCTCCTCATAAAGGAGGTCCTTGTCCCCATGTGGGTGAGAGGACATGTGATATGAGAGCATGGTGATATGAGAGCCCGAAATTTGTGATATGACAGATTAGAGGCAAGTGGGAAATTATGGAGGATGTGACCTTAATGATGATTAGAGGTGTGCACATCTTAACCATAAATTAATTATGATGGTTAAGAGGGATTAGAGACCAACTTGCAAAAGTTGGAGGATGTGACAATGAGAGAGAAAGTGAGGAATTAAAAATAAATTTAAAATTCCAAGAGGTAATATGACTAAATTAAATAAAATGATATATTTATTTAATTTAGAGAGGAAATAGGGGAACATTATTTATTAAATTAAATACTTTGGAAACTTTATGTAGGACATGAAATATTAATTCAATGAATGATTTAATTAATACCAGCAAAGAGGATGAAGTAAATGAGCAAAGGGATAATTAAGGAAACGTCTTTGACCATGTGGAAGTGGTCAAATTTAGATGTCTATAGTTGGAACCATGCAATATGACATAGGATTTACAAAGTAGATGACACCTTTTTCTAACACTTGAGAGACAAGATTTGATTTTTTTACACTTTTTATAGGATATCAAAATTTAAAATTAGGATTTATTTGAAAAGAGAATCTTGTCACACATGGACAAGATTATGGACTAATTAACTTAAATCAATCAATTAATTATGTGTTGGAGGATTTTGGGGATAAGATGGACTTAAAGATGTAGGATAAATTAATTAAATAAACATTAGATAGTTATTTAATTAATGACTAAAATAAGGTGGGATAAAAGAGAGATAAATTAATTAAATAAATAAAGATTATTTATTTAATTAATATTAATGGCTTAGGATAGACTAAAATTAGGTGTGGTTGGGCTTGGACAAGTTTAGATGTCTACAATTTGATTGAAATGTCATGAAATCAATGTGACATAATGTGAAATCTATAATTTTACCTTTCAAAGGTCTCGTTGGTTACATAGATAGATGAAACATATATTTAGAACCAACATTTAGTTTTTAAATATACAAACCCTAACTCTAAAGTAAATAAATATGTAGTAAATAAAATAATTTCATAGTAAAATAAAATAAAGACATCCCATTTTTTAATACCTAGAACATAAAATAACTGTAAAATAAAACAAAATAATTCTTTTAGAATGCTTCTCCAACCTAAATAACAAATTTAATATACATAATTCTATACATCTTTTAATATGCATTTAAGATATGTATACTAATTAAATGTAAGAAACACTACTGCTTAATTATAATTTGATCTCTATTGAAAAATATAATTCCAAAATACTTTTTCTTATAATTGAAAGAAAATTTATTTAAAATATGTAACACTGATTAAATGTAAGGAATGCTACCGTCTAATTATAATTTGAACTCTATTGAAAAGTATAGTTTCAAAACATTTTTAATTAAGATATTTACACTAATTATAATTTGTCCTCTATTGAAGAGTAGTTCCAAGAAGTTTTTTTTTCCGGGCTCTCATATCACCATGCTCAGGTATATGCAGATGAATGCTGATGAGACAGTGGTAGTGACAGTCTATCTACTATCTTTCTTTCTTTTTCTTTTTCCATTTTTCTCTTGCTTTGTTGTCTAAACTTTTCACAGCAGTGTCATTTCATTATCTTTTGTCAAAAACAATATGATTCTTATATTGTTTCGCAAGTAATTGGAAGGATTGTTACACTCTTTACCATGATCATAGGTTACTCTGCAATCTTAAATTATTCCAATTGTCTTCCTTACAAGACAGTTTGTAACTAAGACAGTATTGTCTGTTTGCCAGTTATGGGTAAAGAATTTTGTTTATCTACTGGTCAGCATGTTTTAAACCTTGATCAGATCCTAAAAGCCTCTAGGACAACTATTTGAATTAGATCCATTATCAACTAAATTTTGTTTGTTTGATCTGAATGTTTCTATATTCAACTATAATATATAATGGAATATATAATGGAATATGTTCTTAAATAACATGGGCAGGATGCAGCTTATAAGGTACAAATGAAATCTCAGAATTATTATGATAAATAGGTTCAGGAGTATTAATTATTGTTTTGGAGTAAATATTAACTTTTAAGGTTTTTTTTTTTTTTTTTCAAAATATTCTATATATTAAATTGTAAAAGCGATATTTTAGTTGGAGTATTTTTAAGTAGATCAATTAAATCATATTTTTATAATTTTTTAAATTTAATTATTCAATAAGATATAAAATTTTAGTTGGTTCATAGACATTAGTTGATATGTACGACTAAGTATATAATAATTTTATGGAGTAATTAGGGAATGAAAAATAGGCATATCTATAGCTTGGCATAAAAGATAGGACATAAGGGTACATAATTCATGGAGAAGAGGATATAGAAATAGGATCATGGCATGTAAGAAGAGTGTACAAAGATAAAACATCATGGTAGAAAAGAGAAGTATCAAAAGAAATAACATTATATAGTAGTAGATGGACGACACCCTAAAACACTCAAAGATATCACTATTAGAAGAGAAAATAATGAAGGACTCATGTACTTCACCCTAGATAATATGTAATTTTTTTTTTTTTTAATCATAGCATAAAACATTAAATCACATATATAATGATCTAACACTACATTCATGTAAATCATGAAAGATATCCATCAAAGTATATATATGTGTAAACATTATAACATACATTCTGATTAAGGTTGCAAAAGCATATATACTTTATGAAAATCATACATCCAACAAAGAAACTTATGCAAAATATCACATGAGGAAGAAACATAGAATCACAATCAATGTGATGGTTCCATCATAAAGGGAGGAAGAATAATCATCATGAAAGCATAAAGAGGGATCCATGATAAAAATCAATTTGATATGAGATAGAAAAATAAAAATGGTCAAATTTGAATATTGAAGATTAAACTCTAATTTGAAAGGGTGGAAGGATAGGAATTAAAAATGTATGAAATAATGAGCATTTGAACCTTAATAAAAATAAAATAGGGAAACACAAGAGAGGATCCATACTAATATACTAGAAAAGTCTAAAATAAATGTATATCAATGAGAAATAAAAAATCTAGAACCCTAATAGAAAAATGAATAAAGACCAAGGATAAAACTATATAGATGTAAGAAAGTTGAGTTCATCATTTCATGTAATAGAAATAAATGTTTTCACTACAATTCACCTAGAGTAAATAATTAAATAAATTTTTTAAACTTTGATACTTAAAGATGAGAATAGTAATTAGTATTACAATAAATATTATAATTAATGTAAGAATTAAATAAAATAATTAAAATATATTTATATATCATTTTGATTAAAAAATACTATTGTTTGACCTCATAAATTACTTTTAAATGTATTATAAAGTTTGGATTTGTGTGATGATGATAATAGAACAATGGAATCTTTTCAACTATTATGTTTAATGCTAGTCTTATAGATTTGATCTTTTTGCATGCAGAAGTGAGCCTAACAAGTAGATCCAAAAATCCCCCACATAAATAAGCCATCTAAAATTTGTTAACTGAGAATGATTCATTTTGATCTAATATACTTGTGTTTGAAGTGACATGGTGTCAAGAGATAATGTTTGGGAACTTTCTAAGCCATGATTTGTTCTCTTTTTCTCAAGCTCTTAAGTGGACTAGTTCAATGATTTGAACAAAGATTTAAGACAATTGTACTCAAGCATGTTGTTTTTAGGATGCTAACATAATGTTGATGCCATAAGATTATGCTTTTGATTGTCGTAAATTCATGTGTTTTCTAGGCTTTTTCCTTCCTTAGATCAAATCTAGATAGTTTAAATGAACTAAGGTTAGTCTTTAAATATATCATCATAGTGTATAATTCTGAAATAATTAGTGTTTTGCTTGATTCATAATAATTAGTTATAAAGAGGGATATGGACCCAATTTAAAAAATTCAATTTTAAAAGTTTAAAGTTTAGATTTGCATGTGCAAAAGTAATCTTAGTCAATTCCCCACCTACAAATCTTAATCAAATTGACAAAATGATTAAATGTAAAATTAGATCCAAATTTTCCAATAGTGGTATTGTGTGATGGTTAAGTTGTTGTGTTGTTATTCTTGTCATCAAGATTCAAACCCCATTTTGTGACCTCACTGGGTCAAAGTGTTTACCCTTCTTTAAAAAAAAAAAAAAAAAATCCAAATTTTGGAGATCAATAAGAGGAACATACTCAAATAATCATTTAACAACTTTAATATAAAAATAGACCAATTTATACACAATCAAATAATCATCACCAGATACAATATATGTTAAATGAACCATTCATTTAACAACTTTAATATAAAAATAGACCAATTTATACACAATCAAATAATCATCACCTAAATACAATGAATGTTAAATGAGCCATTCATACTCATAAACAATAGATTTTTATAAATCATTACTTATAAATACAAACTAATAAAATTACCTTAAAATATATACAATTAAATAAACTTAACTTAAAAACTACATTTTCAAATTATAATAAAAACATCACTCAAATATAAAAAATTAACCTATTAATATAATTTCAAATTATAATCCCATATATACAATTTTTACTAGGTAGTGACATTTTTTAAATGCATAGGTTCATTAAATAAAAAATGTGAATAACACTAGCCCCTAAATTAAAGTTTGCCTTTACTGAGAAGTATAATTCCAAGATGTTTTTGTCCGTAATTGAAGGAAAGTTCCTGGCTATTTAAAGTTTGCAGATGAATGCTGGATGAGATAGTGGGAGCGACAATTTATGTGCTATCTTTTTCTTTTTCTTTTGCTTTAAAGGGCGGCTTCAGTTGCTTTGGTTGTCTAAACTTTTCAGAACAATGTCATATTCTTATCTTTTGTCAAAAGCAATATTTTCAGTTTGCTTCGGGAGAAATCACATGAATTCATGGTCTGAACTTCCAGGCTCTCTAGCTTGTCTCTGCATACATATTACACCATGTTGCCTCTCTCACTAATCTGCAATCCCTGCCTCTCTCACATTCTATTACCATCAGAGAAAACCTTATTCTTCATCACCCATGACAAAGATTATTACACACTCTACCATGACCATAACAATCTATCAATTTGCTTACTCTGCAACCCTAAATTATTGCACCTGCCTTCCTTGCAAGAAAGTTTCCGGTCTTCAGACAGAATTGTCTGTTTGCCTGTTTTGGGTAAAGAATTTTGTTCATCATCACTAACAATATTGACTGTGAGAAAGAAACCTCTTGTTTTTAGTGGAGGAGGATTCACAGTGACAGAATCATCTTCCGGTCAGATTGTTTTCAGAGTGGCAGGAAGGGTACCCAGTTCAAAAAACAGATTAATTCTTATGGATTCTCTGGGAAAACCTCTGATTACATTGCACCGTAAAGTAATACGATTGTTTCTAAGTGTTTTCTTTTTCTTGATCTACAAATCATCTATTTTCTAGGGCTTCAGGCAAATTTGCCGTCAACAATTTATCATCAACAAATTTATCTTCAACAATTCATTGTCATGACAAATTCATCACTGGAAAATTCACCGTCAGCAATATGATATGAATTGCTGATGGTGAATTTTTCACATGATGAATGAATTGTTAGAGGTGAATTTGTTGATGGTCCTAAAGCCATTTTCTAGCTAAGAGATTTTACAGATATATTTATTTCTAGTTTAGAGAATTTGTTTTCTTTTCCTATATAATTCAACTGACTTATTGTGCAAAAGGGTTTTGCAGTGTGCAACCAGTGGTGGGGATTCAGCGGGGAGAAGTATGATGGGCAGAAGCCCATTTTCAGCGTGAAGAAACCATTGATATTCAGTAAGAGTGGGGATATGGAGGTATTTTTGGGATCCAACACAAGAAAGAAGCGGGCTGATTATACAGTGCAAGGGAGTTACAAGGAACGTTATTGTAAGATCTACAATGGGTCTACCACAATTGTTGCAGAGGTATGTTTTGTCCCACCAGAAGATTATTGTTAATTGATACTTTAATGATCAATTGGCTATTCTTAGAACAGGTCATTATGAATTTTACACTAGATCAAGTATAATTTTTTTATGAACTGTTTGTATGATTAATTATAAGAGCATGATGAATCTAAGTGAACTTATAAGGTGAATTTTGTTTTGTAGGTGAAGAGGAAATTTGCTACATCGGACGTTATGTTGTCTAGAGATTTATCATGGGTTTGGTTGTGATTCTCCATCAGATAAGCGAAGAAAATGATGAATTTTGTGTGTGAAATTCGTGCTTAGCTAATGACAAAAATGGATCAGAAGTTGTCTGAGAAGTTTTGAGCTTTACTGTCATATTATCATTGAGAATATACTAATCTTGGCAATTCATTAACTGCCTGCAATCTTCAGTGTATGGGTTTGGATAATGTTCTGGTTTCAGCTTTCTTTTTTCCAAACTGTGTATGAAGAGTGCTATAGCAAAGCAAATAGATACATGCTTTGTTTAATATTAGAAAGTAAGTTGGTAATTGGAGATTTTAAATGCCCTTCTAAGACTGAATAATTGAAGTAAAGGAGATGCCCTCTTTCGCGTTATTGGTAATAGGCATCTTTGGGTAGAGTGTTCTGTAAGCGATGAAAGCACACAGAGGGATATAATTGTATTTTATTATATTTTTATTTAGTTTTGTGTTTATTTTGGAGTAATATTTTAATATATTTATTTAATTATAAATGATATATTTTTGTATATAATTAGGTATATGTATTTAATTTTATTTGTATCTAGTTTAATGTTTATTATGTATACACAATCTTAATCTCAATTCACTTATATGTTTGATTTTGATCATTAGTCTAATTCTTATCCATAATTAATCATATTGCACACAAGTTCAACTTGACTATTTAACCTAGGTTATATTTGTGGGTACAAGATCATTCTCCTAGTCATAATCTTGATCCATTTAAATGTAAAACTCAATATAATTTTTTAGTTAACTAGTCCCTACATTTTAGTTTTTGTGTTGGTAACTTAAACTAGAAAGCCTACAATTTGAAGAGATGAAACTTAAGCTCTAGACCCATGAAACACATTGATTTAGAAAATGAGACAAACATATGATTGAAATGTGGAGAGTTATGAACCAATTAACTAGAGTGGAATGACTTTTGTACTCCTTGAGCTTTACAAATCTTAAGGGGGTTTTCTAAAAGACCTTTGTAAAATACACAAATACAAAGTAATTGTACACCTTAACCAAAATCTGTGCATAAAGATATTATTAAAATAGGTTGTCACTCCATGTCTTTATATTGTCAGATTACAAAACTTGTAGACCATAGATCTCATCTAAAAGGACTTAGTTGAAAAGAAAAAATATTAAATAAGATTATTTCCATAAGTAGTGGTAATGTAGAACCAAAGATGGAAACCGTAATCTCCATACTTCTTTTAGATGAGATGTAGAGAAAGTCCATGAATTTTGGCTCCCAAGATGCCTTGCATGTGTGGAGTAGGTCCAAAGAGATAGGGCCTAAAGGGGATAACAAGAGGGATAAGTCTAAAGGATGTTCTAAAACCCCTGGAAAGAGTAGAGTAAAGTGTTGGAATTGAGGTAAAAGAGGGAATGTGAAGAAGGAATGTAGGAATAATAAAAGGAACTTTGATTCCTCCACATAGAATTCTTTTGATGATTTGTTTATTTTAGCTAACACTATTAGTGATGATGCTTGGTTTATTGATTCAAGTTGTTCCTACCATATGATTGCTCATAAGGAGTGGTTTAGAACTTACAAAACATATGATGGGGGAGAAGTCTTCCTTGGTGATAACAACTTAAAAAGGATTGTTGGCAAGGGAAAGGTAAAGTAGTATTTTAGTGATGGGAGGATTAAAACTCTTGATAATTTTTTGCATATTCTAGGACTTGCAATAAATTTACTTTCATTGTCCAAGTTGCATGATTTTAGAATGCATGTGATTTGATAAGTTTGGTTGTAGGTTGGTAAGAGGGGGTTTGGTGATAGCTAAAGCATCTCAGATAGGGACTTTGTTTAGGATAAACACCTATACTTTATGTAACTCTATTAATATAACTAACATTAAAAATGCATTTATGTTGAGGCACCATAAATTGGGTCACACAGGTGAAAAAAGAATTAAGACTTCTAAAAAAAAGTTGGTTGATGGTATTTTTGATTAGTCTGTTGGTAAAAATAAGTTTTGTGAACATTGTGCATTTGGAAAACAAAATAGATCATTATTTTCTAGTGGAACTAATAAGGAATTTAATAGATTATTAGAGATCATTCATTTGGATGTGTGTGGATAATTAGATGTTGATTCTTTGGGTAGATCTTGATATTATGTCTCTTTCATTGATGATGTCTCAAGATACACTTGGATTTATTTTATGCATTCAAAATATGATGTTTTCACTAAGTTTAAGAAATTTAAGGTATTAGCAGATTTTTTTTTTATAAGATTAAAGTGTTGAGGTCTGATAATGGGGGTGAATATTGTTCCAAAAAGTTGATGAATTTTGTAAGCATGCATGTATTTTTTAGAAATAGACATCTCCTTATACTCCCCAACAAAATGGGGTAGCAAAAATAATGAACCGAACCTTAATGGAAAGATCTAAGAGTATGCCGAGTAGTGCTAAGCTTGATAAATGTTTTTGGGTAGAAGCAATTGGTACTACCTGTTATTCAATTAATAGATCTCCTTGTTCAAATCTTGTTGATAAAAATCCTTATGAAGTATGGATATGTATAAATCCTTTTGTTTCACACTTAAGGGTCTTTGGTTGTGAGGATTTTGGTCATGTGCCTCAAGAGAAGTAATCTAAGTTGGATCCAAAAGTAGATAAATGCATCTTTGTTGGTTAAAATGAGAATATAAAAGCTTCTAAGCTTTGGAATCCTCTCACTCATAAAATAATCTTTTCTAAAGATGTGATTTTCAAGGAATTTAGAGCTTACTTAGGAGAAGAACAACCAAAGGAAAAATATAAGAAAAATATAGTTCACATCAAGACAAAGATTGAGAAGAAGGAAGATGCACATGTGGAAGAAAAAATATATGGATCTAAGGATGGAGAAGAAGAAGAGGGTTTAGATAGTTCAAAGGATTTGCAGGATGAGCACACAAAAGAATAAGAATGTAGGTAGAGCCCATCAATCCTACCTTGAGGAGGTCCACGAGGTAAACAAATCCAATTGACAGGTATAGCACATTAGATTACCATTGTGTATTTTCTTTGTTGACTACTGATGATGAACCTAGATCTTTCACAAAGGCTCTCTCTTTAGAGGAAAGTGAGTCTTGGTTCTAGGCCATGCAGGAGGAGATCTATGATGGATTTAGATAGTTGTTACACCTAGGATATTGTTAGTTTGTCCAAAGGAAGGAAGCCCATTGGTTGCAAGTGAGTTTAAAAATAAACTTGGTGCAAATAGTTAGTTAGAGCAGTATAAGGACAAATTAGTGGCTAAGGGCTACTCCTAGAGAGAGGGAATTTACTTTGGTGAAATTTCTCTCTTGTTGCTAAATTAACTTCTATTAGATTCCTATTGTCTATTACTATTTCTTGTGATTGTGAGATAGATAAAATGAATGTTAACTGCTTTCTTGCATGGAGATCTTGAGGAAGAAATTTATATGCAATAGCCTAAATGTTTTTTTGTGAAAGGAAAAGAAAATATTGTTTGCAAGTTGAAGAGATCATTTTGTGGTTTGAAACAATCAGCTTGTATATGGTACCAAAATTTTGATACTTTCTATTGAATTTAGGTTTTATTAAGAGAGAGGAGAATCATTGTGTTTATTAAGGTTATTGATGATAAGATTCTAATTATTGTCTTGTATGTTAATGATATGTTGTTCATGGGTAACAACAAGGTGATGATTAGGGAGCTCAAGACACAAATTTTTGGCACAACAGACTTGGGTGATGCAAAATATATTCTTGGGATAGAAATCAATAGAGATCGGGTTCATAGAAAGATTTGATGAAGTCAGAGTAAGTATGTTGATACAATTTTGTGAAGGTTTAATATGCATGACTATAAGATAGTTAATATTCCATTTCCGGTTGGTACTAAGTTGAGCTTCTAAGATATGTGTCCTAATTCTAATGATTATTTTGAAGATATTTCTAAGGTTCATTATGCTAGTGTTGTTGGTAGTTTAATTTGTGCAATGGTTTTTCCTAGACCAAATATAGTCCAATAGTGGGAGTTCTAAGCAGGTTTATGTCTAACCCTAGTAAAGAGCATTAGAATTTTGTTAAGAGGGTGTTTAGATATATGCTTGGTACTTCAAATTATTATTTGGTTTATCATGGTACTGATGATGTGGAAAATTCATTAGAAATACATGGGTTTATTGATACAAATTGGGTAGGTGACTTGGATAGTTGAAGGTCCACTAGCGGCTATGTATTTACTTTATTTGGAGGTATGGTGAGTTGGATGAGTAAGAGGTAGCCTATAGTTTCTTTTTCCACCACTAAATAAAAGTATATGACTACTATGTACATGTCTCTAAGGAGGTGGTATGGTTACAAAGACTTGGTAATGACATTGGTTCTAATTGTAGGATAGTGAGGATTGGATATGATAGGGTAAGTGCATTGAGATGGTGCACAAAAAGGGGGTCAAAAGTGGCCACTTTTTTTGAAATTAGCTAAACCTAAACTTGGAGGAGTAATTTGAGATTAATGCACTCAAATTTTGAAGATACCAAAAGAAAAAGAATTGTAGTACTTTGAATCTAGTTTCTAAACTACTAAAGTTTTTCAAAAATAGATAAGATTAAAAGGATCAAATGCTTTGTGCACACAAAAGTGTTCTTGTTTTTCAAAAAAATAGAACATAGTGTCTAACGTGCGCCCCTCAATTTTTTTAGTTGTATTTAGTATTTTCAAAAACCCATTGGTAGAAATATAGTTAAGAGTGAGTACTAAAAGTTGTATTTTTTTGTAATTTTTTATTGAGTAATTTTTTATATTTTTCAAAGTGGATGCATCCTAAAAATTGCATCATCGAGCATGTACGTCACATAACTTGCACCAAAATAATTGAAAATGCAATTTTTTTTCTAATGTGTAAAGAATGAAGTGTAGAAAAATATTATATTTTTTTTCCAAATTTGGACAAGTAAGTTAAAAGTCATTAATAAAAGTCAATACACTTTTCTTTGATAACTAAGGAAACATTAGTGAAAGAAATTAAAAATATGCATGTTAATGTAGTTCAAATCTAAAAAAAATTATATGGTTACAAAGCTTAGAAGACGTGTGAAATTAGGGTGGTAATTTTACTAATATTTGATTTATAATGTGTAAACCTAATGATGAGCAAGTTGAAAAATGAGAATGGAGGAAAAAATCATGTGAAAATGAAGCAAATGAACCATCCAAGCCTAAGTACGAGCTAAAATGCGTACGTGTTCTATGAAATCCAAAAATACGTATGTGTTTTGTGCAAGCCAAAAGTGTGCACGTGTTTTGTGCAAGCCACAAGCACATACATGTTTTGTGCAAGCCAAAGGCATGTACGTGTTTTTTGCAAGCCAAAGGTGCGTACGTGTTTTGTGCAAGCCAAAGGCGCGTATGTGTTTTGTGCAAGCCAAAGGCGCATACGTGTTTTGTGCAAGCCAAAGGCGCGCATGTGTTTTGTGCAAGCCAAAGGTGCATACATGTTTTGTGCAAGCCAAAGGCGCGTACATGTTTTGTGCAAGCTAAAGGTGCGTACGTGTTTTGTGCAAGCCAAAGGTGCGTACGTGTTTTGTGCAAGCCAAAGGCGCATACGTGTTTTGTGCAAGACAAAAATGCATACATGTTTTGTGCAAGCCAAAAATGTATACGTGTTTTGTGCAATCCAAAATGCATGTGTTTTGTAAATGCCAAAAAAATCATGTTTTGGCTTGCATTAAAAGCATCATATTCTTGAATCTATCTATCCAGCTCTCCCTCCCTCTACCTCAATATTTAACTCTCTCTACATCTCTCTATCAATATTCCTCTCTTTGTGCCTCCATCCCTCCCACCAAAATATCTCTATCCCTCTCTCCCTCCAAATATTTGTATCTCTCCCTACCTCTCCCTCCTCCCCTTTGTACTATTTCTCTCAAATCTCTCTCTATCTCCCTATTTCCCTCCTTCCTTTTCTACTCATTTTCTCCCATGTTTTACTTTGTATCTCTATACCTAACTCTCCCTATCTCTAATTATTCTTTCTCTCTATCTACATCTCTCCCTCCCTCTCTCCCTATCTCTGATTCTTATTTCTCCCTATATACATCTCTCCCTCCCTCTCTCCCTCTCTCTCTACCTCTCTATTTCTCTCAATACATCTTTATCTAGGTTATAATTCACTCATGTTTATAGGAAGAAAATGTTTCCCACATGCTCAAAAAATCATCTTGATAGGAGCAAGTGTCTTATAATATGCTCATGTTCCTATGAAGATAAAAATCCTCTTTATATCTCTCTCCATATTTCTTCCCCTCACTCTCTTTGTCTCTCCCTCCCTCCCTCTCAATCCATCTATCTCTCTCTAATGTGCTCTCATTTCTATGAATAATTTAGAGTTGAGGGTTTAGGTTTTATGGTTGAGATTATATTGTTTAGGGTTGAGGGTATAGGTTTTAGTGTTAATTATTAATATGAATATTTAGGGTTTGGTGTATAGGGTTCAAGGATCTCATAGTGTTAATGGTTTAGGGTGTAGGGTTTATGGTCAATGATAGAGGGTTGAGGGTCTACTTACCTCTTTATATATCATCTCACATCTCCCCCTCTCTACTCTTCTTTCCATCTCTATTATTCTCTATCTCACTTCTCTCTCTCTCTCTCTCTCTCTCTCTCTCTCTCTCTCTCTCTCTCTCCTTTAGATCTACCTCTCTCTATTTAACCTCTCTCTCTCTCCACTATCTACCTCTCCATCTTAGCTTTATATCTATCTCCCCTTCTAACCTCTCCCTCCATCCCTCCTTATCTTCCTCTCCCTCTCTCCCTATGTAGATCTCTCTTCTCTCTATCTCACATCTCTTTATCTCCCTCCCACACATCTCTCTCTTATCTCCCTTAAATATATCTAAATTATTCATTATTTAGGGTTTAGTGCCTAAATTATGTGATATAGTGTATAGGGTTGAGGATTTATCATTTAGGAGTGTATAGGGTTGAGGGTTCAACCAATAGGATTTATGGCTTAGGGTTGAGGGATATGGTTTAGGGTATATATGATATAGGGTTTAGGATTGAGTGTATGGTTGAGGGTTTATTATGTAGGCCTTAGAGTCAAAGGTTGAGGGATAGGGTTTAGGATCAAGAGGGTATATGGTATAAGGTTGAGGGTATAGCATATAAGGTTTAGGATTGAGGGTATAAGGTTTAGGGTTGATGGTATAGGGTATAGGGTTGAGTATATGGTTTAGGGTTGAGACTATAATATTGAGTTATAAGGTTTATGTTTGAGGGTATAGGAACCTTGAGGGTTGAAGGTATAAGTTTTAGGGTAGAGCGTATAAGTTTTATGACCTCTGGTTGAGTGTAGGGTGTAGGGCCTAAATTATATGATATAGTGTATAGGGTTGAGGGTATATCATTTAGGAGTGTATAAGATCGAGGGTTCATCCAATAGGCTTTAGGGACTAGGGTTGAGGGATATGGTTTAGGGTTGAGGGTATACATGATATAGGGTTTAGGGTTGAGTGTCTATGGTTGAGGGTTTATTATATAGGCCTTATGGTCCAAGGTTGGGGGATAGGGTTTAGGGTCAAGAGGGTTTATGGTATAGGGTATAGGGTTAAGGGTTTAGCCTATAGGCTTTAAGGCCTAGGGTTGAGGGATATGGTTTAGGGATGATGGTATAGGGTATAAGGTTTAGGGTTGAGGGTATAGGATTTAGGGTTGAGGGTATAGATTATAGGGTATAGGGTTGAGTATATGGTTAAGGGTTGAGTGTATAAGATTGAGTTATAAGGTTTATATTTAAGGGTATATGAACCTTGAGGGTTGAAGGTATAAGGTTTAGGGTAGAGTGTATAGGTTTTATGACCTAGGGCTGAGTATAGGGTGTAGGGCCTAAATTATACAATATAGTGTATAGGGTTGAGGATATATCATTTAGGAGTTTATAGGGTTGAGGTTTCATCCAATAGGGTTTAGGGCCTAGGATTGAGGGATATGGTTTAGGGTTGAGGGTATATGATATAGGGTTTAGGGTTGAGTGTATATGGTTGAGGGTTTATTATATAGTCCTTAGGGTCCAAGGTTGAGGGATAGTGTTTAGTGTCAAGAGGGTATTGCTGGTGTAATTAATTATTAATTACACTTTGCATAAGTTTACTTAGGTAATTATTTAATTCCTAAGTTATAGGTTTTATCCTTATCTTATTGAGCTATCTTGTTGCTCAAGATAAGATTAGGTTTAGGCATCTTTACTTTTATAAAGCAAATTATCTCTTGTAATTAATTGGTACTTCGAATATATCAATTTGCACATTTCATGCAAAGCTCTTGATTTTTTGTTTTTCTCTTTTGTGGAAGGTCTATTTTGGTTTGCAATCAGATCTTGGTTTTCTAACATGGTATCAGAGCTATGATTCGCAGCCCCTTCTCAACATTTTCAGAGGAATACAGTGCAGAGCTCGTTCGAGGTCCCTCGAGGGTTTCAATCCTTGAGCATCTTTATGCAGCATCTTGGATCAGATCAGGGTTTTCCATTGGATTCAGAGCGCTGGAAAAAGTCAGAAATGGCTTTTATTTCATTGATTTTCATCACCGTTTTCCAGATCTGCGAGGGTTTCAAGCTCGGTGATTTATCTAATAGAGCTGGGGGTCGCCTGATTTTTGGAGCACTTTGGGGCCAAACGGACCTCGCCGTTGGATTCACAGCGCACAAAAACCCCTATTTCCATATAAAGTTTGTCCGATTTGGACACAGTCATCCGGAGAGGCAAAATTTTTTTGCCCAAGGGTCGTATGGCCCCCAGGGACAGTTTCCGAGGCACGAATATCGAAAAAAATAAAAAAACTATTAAAAAAATCAAAAAAATTGGCGCGCAGTTTGCGCAGCTAGAAAAAATGTATCCCGCCACCCAGCGGCCACCAGGTGGCCACCGGGCGGCCACCGCCAGACCGCCACCGCCAGTTACCTCCACCCATGCGCCGCCTAGCTCCTTTAGCCCCCGCGGGCTCTGCCAGGGTCATATTGGCGACCAGAGCTCAAGTCGCAGCCCCCTGCCAAATTTTATCCCCCGCGCTGGTCACATGGGTGACCAGGGGCCGCGCCGCAGCTCCCTGGCCGCCAGCCCCCTAGTCCGCCCATGCAACCAGGGGCCCTATTTTTTTAGCTCCTGAGGGCTGCAAATGGCCAAATCGGACATTTTTTGAGCACTTTCACGGAAATGAGCATAACTTTCACATACGGTGTAGTTTTTCTACAAATGAGATATCACCGGAAAGCTGTTTCCGAGTTCTACGCAATGGTGTAGGTGTGATTTTTTTTTTTTCTTTTTTGATGCTTTTTTCTGCCTCGGAAGTCAGATGTTTCCTTTTTCACTCCGAGAGACGTATCTTTTCACTCACTTATCTGTTTTTCACAATTTTTGCGGCTTCAGAAAGTTGGTTTCGGCCTCTATACAGATCTGAGGTCATTTCTAGAAAATGTGTAGCTTATTTTATGGATGAATTCATTTTTGTTTTGTGTGTTAGGTTTGCATTTTTGCCTATGTTTCTATATTTTTGCATTATCTCCTTATGCAATCATTGGGTATTGTAATAAACAAACTGATATAAAGTTCCATTAAGGGGGGTTCTTGCATACATTTTTCATGTTGGTGACAACTTGCATGAGTTTGTCTGGTTTCCTGTTGTTTCCCTTAGCTTCTTTCTTGCTTAGCTAGACACATCTTTGGTTTGCTTTGGTTCACACTTCACATTGGGATTTTACAGTTCTTGATCCACATTGGTTCAGATCTTTCTCATTTGAGGGCCATGTTTTTATGGTTAATGTTCCAAGATCTTGATGGTACTTGTCTTATGGGCAGTTTTAGTTTCAGTTTAGCATTGGCTTCGAGAGACACAACTTCCAGATTTTTCATCATTATGGGTCCTTTCATCCTTTCATCTACTGTTGCTTACAGATTCCAGAGTTGATCCAGTATGTAAGTTTCCAGTGTTCCTTGGCATCGAGTTTGCTGTTGCATTTGTGATTCCGATTGGTATCTTGCAAACATAACTATCTTTCCTTGCTTGCTGGATTTGGGGTTCCAATGTTGCTTCTTCAGAGTTCTTCTAGTGCTTCTTCGTAGCAGTTCATCTCACTGAAGGGGGGGTTTTTCCCACTGGGTTTTCTCTCTCTTTACATTTGTACATGAGTACCTGATCAGGCCTTGTTGCCGGGACTCATATTTGCATAATAATTTGCTTCTCCCTAAGTTGCACTTATGGGGGGTGTTGGTGTAATTAATTATTAATTACACTTTGCATAAGTTTACTTAGGTAATTATTTAATTCCTAAGTTATAGGTTTTATCCTTATCTTATTGAGCTATCTTTTTGCTCAAGATAAGATTAGGTTTAGGAATCTTTGCTTTTATAAAGCAAATTATCTCTTGTAATTAATTGGTACTTTGAATATATCAATTTGCACATTTCATGCAAAGCTCTTTCTTTTTTGTTTTTCTCTTCTGTGGAAGGTCTATTCTAGTTTGCAATCAGATCTTGGTTTTCTAATAGGTATATGGTATAGGGTTGAGGGTTTAGCCTATAGGCTTTAAGGAATAGGGTTGATGGACAGGCTTTAGGGTTGAGGGTATAAGGTATACGGTTTAGGGTTGAGAGTATAGGGTTTAGGATTTAGGATATAGGGTATAAGGTTTAGGGTTGATGGTTTAGGGTATAGAGTTCAATAAATGGTTTAGAGTTTAGGGTGATCCCACAATAGTGGTTTACAATTTTTGGCCAAACTGGACACTAAAATTATTTTTTAAAACTAAATCTTCACATTCGGGCACCTATAACGGCTAAACCATGAAGAATTTGAAGATGATGAAAACTAGAGTCTCGTAACATTTTGTATGTAGATTCTAAAAATAATTTTTTCAAAATTTTTGGAATCAGATTGCACTTCTTTTTCCATCTCCCATGAAAACTGGTTTTTTTCAAAAAACAACATTTTTAAAAAGTGACGTACACTGTATAACTCATAAATTTTTTTCCATGAAGGATAAAATTCTAATTATTTCAAATTTATATTTTTAACTCTGATATCTAGTGCTTCCACTTGGTTAGATAGTTTTTTATTGAATATTTTTTCTTTAATCAAGTTTTGAAGTCAAACCAATTACAATTTAGACATAGCGCGACCGTATAATGCATAATTTTTTTTGTATATATCGAAATTCAATTTTATTTTTTTTGTTGGATCAAGGATTTCAATATCTGGTGCACTCATATTTTTCAATTTTTTTTTGATAATCTACTATTTTTCCACATGTGCAGAACAAAGACCTTCATTTTCGATGAAAAACCTATGTTTAATAAAACTAAAAAAACAAATACATAAAAAAACCAAAACATATTAAAATTATATTCGTTGGATAGATCGTTCTGAGGACTACTTGATTCAAGTCGGGTTTGTGAAGATTCCTCCATTTTCATCCTCAACCCGAGCTCCGAAGTGCCAAAATTCAGGTTTTTTTTGTGTCTCAGGGAGGGGATGAGGAATAAAAGGGGTTCGAGTGAACCCCTAGGGGTTCGCTCAAACTGGGGTTCATTAAAACCCCTCTTCTATAAGGGGTTTTGATGGATTTTTTGGCAGGAAAGTATTAGGGGGGTTCGCTCAAACCTAGGTTCTAGCGAACCCCTAATGGGTTCAGTCGAACCAATAGGTTTGTACGAACCCCTAAAATCAATTTTTTTTCCATGCATTCATTTTCTGTGAGTTTTCCTTCCTCACTTCAATTGTAAACCACTAATGTGGCTTCACCCTTTAACCTCTTGGCTTTAGTTCCTAGGGTTGATAGATAAGGTTTAGGGAATTGATGTATAGGGTATAGGGTTTGGGGTTGTGGGTATAGAGTTTAGGGTTGAGTCTCACATCTCAAGTCCTCTCTACTCTCCTCCCCATCTCTATTGTTCTCTATCTCACTTCTCTCTCTCTCCCTTGGATCTACCTCTCTCTATCTAACCTCTCTCTCTCTAGACACTATCTATCTAGCTCTCTCTATCTTAGATTTCTATCTATCTCCCCTTCAGGTACCTCTCCCCTCATCACTCCTTATCTACCTCCCCTCCCTCCTTATGCAGATCTCTCTCTTCTCTATCTCACATATCTCTCTTCTCTCTATCTCTCTCCCATGTCTCTCTCTCCTCTCTCCCTTTAATATCTCTAAAAATTATTCATTATTTAGGGTGTAAGGCCTATGGTTTATGGGTTTAGAGATTAAATTTAATTATGTAGGTTTTAGTTTTAAATTATTAATGTTGGGTTTTAGAGTTTAACACATAGGATATAAGGTTTATGTACATCAAGGTTTAGGTCATAGGGTGTAGGGTTTATGGTTGATGATTTAGGGTTGAGCTCATATAAGATTGAGTGATAAGGTTTAGGAACTTGAGGGTCAAAGGTGAGTAAGTGCAAGAAGTTGAGTCCACGAAATGTGGAAGTTTTTTCCTTATCCAAAAAAATGAAATTGACATGCCAAAAATGGGATCCCATTTAGCTTCGGGATCCCGAGCCTAAATTCTAAATGGGATCTCGTTTATTACTAGGTCTCGAACTGACAGACAGAAACAAGATCCTGATCTTTACAAAACGAGATCCCGTTTTCAAGTCGTATTTTTTTAAAAAAAGTGAAATTCAGTCATTAACAAGCTTAGGATCCTGATTTAGTAGAAACAACAGTGAGTACAATAGTGACCGCCGACCTCCAAGTACACCTCTAGCTATAATATTTGTGTTTTTTTAGTGTTTTTTTGAAAATTTTAAGACAAAAGTAGGTTTTAGAATGATTTTTTTCAATTTATTTAGCATTTTATGTATTTTATTTACCTGTAATAGGAGAAGTGATAATTTGTAGAAGTAGAAGAAAAAAAGAAATGAAAAAATCATCCTTAGATCGTATCTTAAGAACAAAATTTAGCTTTTGAAACCTAAATTGTTCAATAAAACAAAAAAAATTGTATTTTAAAACTCTAAATTGAAAGAAAACAAAAAAAAGCATTGAAAACCCTAATTTGAAATTAAAACAAAAAATTGCATTGAAAACCCTAATTTTTTCTTGAAACCCTAAATTGAATTCAAACAATTTTTTTCTAAAACCATAAATTGAAATCAAAGAAAAAATTGCATTCGAAACCCCTAATTTTAAATGAAACAAAAATTGGCATTGAAAACCCTAATTTTTTCTTGAAACCCTAAATTGAATTCAAACAAAAAAAATTGCTAAAACCCTAAATTGAAATCAAACAAAATATTTTGCATTCAAATGAAAACCTTGATTTCAAGCTCAAGAATATTTGATAATGGAAAAAATTGATTTGCATTGCTTAAATGTTTTAAAATGAACATTTGCATTGTAAATTAGGGTCCTTGATATTGACAATAAAATAGGATTTGATAAATATTATACATTTAAATGTGTATTCATCAAGAGACACAATCAATTAAACGTTATGAACATAGATATAATTAGAATAGAAAACAATATGTTAAACTTTACTTGTGGGACTAGTGGATCGTTACAATTGATAAATTTTCAATGTTTGTTTGCAAATTCCTAAATCCTTCTACAATCCATTTCCAATTGTCACTTAATTAGATAATATGTGCATTCATTTCTATTTTATGTTTTGATCTCTCTTAGTCATTCCTTGTTTCCATTACTTGTTTGCATGTGTTGTCTCTTGTCTTTTGACAATCTTAACTCTCATTCTAGTCAATTAGTTGTTAATTAGGCTTCTAGTTTAGTCTAAAATCTCAATTTGCACTAGTTACCTAGACACTAAAAGAATCTTAATATTTTTCTTTTCTTTCTTTTAGGTTCTTTCAATTCCAAACAATCCAAAATAAAATAATTCAACATTAACTAATTTTATTATACATTTTATATCATAAAACTCATTTAAGTGGGAAATATTCAACTTTATCATAGTATATTATACTTCATATATATATACAATTAATATTAATGAAAAACATGTTAAATAAAATAATCTTATATTCAATTAAAAAATATCAAGTTAAAGTATACATCAAACTCAATATTAATAATACATAATTATGTGTATCTATTATAGAAATAGTCAGTCTATTCATAAAATAAAAAATATTCATAAACTAGTCAGTCTATTACCCTAAACTGTAAACCGATGTCTTAAGGGGTCCTAATATAAAATTTCTTAAGGGGATCAAAGTTCTCAAAATTTGGTGAAGTTTCCCAAGGAAACCAAATTTATCAATAATTAGATCGTGAAAGATTATAATATGAATGAGATTTCATGATCTAGGTTGGTCAGTTGAAACAAGAGCTATCTCAATCAATTGTTCCACAAGAAAATGTTGTTCACAAACTTGCAATTCCATTATTCCAAGGTCCACCCAAACTTCACCCTAAGTTCCTTAAACCCTAAACCTTGAACTCTAAAATCTAAACCCTAAGCCTTAAAGTATTTATTTTGTCCCAGGACCTTAAAATGAAATTTGGTTGCCTTGGACAACTCCACCAAATTTTATTCCATTAAGCCATGTCATTTTTTCCTAGGACCTTACTACATAGATCCCCTTAAGCCATCCTATTACCCTAAACCCTAAACCCTAAAGCCAACATTTTTTCCTAGGCCCTTAATGAAATTTGATTGCCTTGGGAAACTTCACCAAATTTTATTCACTTAAGCCATGACATTTTGTCCTAGGACCTTACTAGATATGGATCCCCTTAAGCCATCCTATCACCCTAAACCATATATCAATGTCTTAAGGGGTCCTAATATGACATTTCCTAAGGGGATCAAAGAAGTTCTCAAAATTTGGTCAAGTTTCCCAAGGCAACCAAATTAAACAATAGTAAGATCATGCAAGATTATGATATGAATGAGATTTAATGAGAGGTTAGTTAGTCAAAACAAGAGCTATCTCAACCAACTATTCCACAAGAAAATTTTGTTCACTAACTTGCAAGTCCATTATTCCAAGGGACACCCAAACTTCACCCTAAGTTCCCTAAACCCTAAACCCCGAACTCTAAAATCTAAACCCTAAAGCCATCATTTTTTCCTAGGCCCTTAATGAAATTTGGCTGCCTTGGGAAACTTCACCAAATTTTATTCACTTAAGCCATGCCATTTTTTCCTAGGACCTAAGTAGACATAGATCCCCTTAATCCATCCTATCACCCTAAACCGTAAATTGATGTCTTAAGGGGTCCTAATATGACATTTCTTAAGGGGGTCAAAGAAGTTCTCAAAATTTGGTGAAGTTTCCCAAGGCAACCAAATTTAACAATAGTAAGATCGTGCAAGATTATAACATGAATGAGATTTCATGAGAGGTTGGTCATTCAAAACAAGAGCTATCTCAACCAACTGTTCCACAAGAAAATGTTGTTCACTAACTTGCAAGTCCATTAATCCAAGGGCCACCCAAAATTCACCCTAAGTTCCCTAAACCCTAAACCCTAAACTCTAAAATCTAAACCCTAAACCCTAAAGCATTCATTTTTTCCTAGGACCTTAAAATGAAATTTGGTTGCCTTGGGAAACTCCACCAAATTTTATTCCCTTAAGCCATGTCATTTTGTCCTAGGACCTTAGTATATAGATCCCCTTAAGCCATCCTATCACCCTAAACCATAAATCGATGTCTTAAGGGGTCCTAATATGACATGTCATTTTGTCTTAGGACCTTACTAGATATAGATCCCCTTAAGCTATCCTATCACCCTAAACCGTAAATCAATGTCTTAAGGGGTCCTAATATGAAATTTCTTAAGGGGATCAAAGAAGTTCTAAAAACTTGGTGAAGTTTCCCAAGGCAACCAAATTTAACAATAGTAAGATCGTACAAGATTATAATATGAATTAGATTTCATGAGAGGTTGGTCAGTCAAAACAAGAGCTATCTCAACCAACTGTCCCACAAGAAAATGTTGTTCACTAACTCGCAAGTCCATTATTCCAAGGGCCACCCAAACTTCACCCTAAGTTCCCTAAACCCTAAACCCTAAAATCTAAAATCTAAACCATAAACCCTAAAGCATTCATTTTTTCCTAGGACCTTAAAATAAAATTTGGTTGCCTTGGACAACTCCACCAAATTTTATTCCCTTAAGCCATGTCATTTTGTCCTAGGACCTTACTACATAAATCCCCTTAAGCCATCCTATCACCCTAAACCATAAATTGATGTCTTAAGGGTTCTAACATGACAAGTAATTTTGTCTTAGGACCTTACTACATAGATCCCCTTAAGCCATCCTATTACCCTAAACCCTAAATACTAAACTCTGATCCGTAAACCCTAAATCATTCATAAAATTGTCCTATATTAATAGTTATTTTTTTTTTCATTCAAGTAACATTCCTTAGACATAAATGAGGCTTACACATTTTATCATTTGTATTCAATTAGGCCATTTATATTGAATAGTTTAAGGGTATTTCCTAAACATGTATCTTACATTTTGAAATTACAAATCTAATGTAGGTTCACTTATATCTTAGAGATCACATGGATCAATTCAATAATATCTGTAATCCACCTCCACTCCCTCCATCTCCACCACCTTCACCTCCACTTCCACCCACTCACCTCATAACCCCCCACCTCCATCACATGAAACTGATGGTGCTCACTTGCAAGCACAAATCAATGCCAATGTTAGAACCATTCAACATCAAATCAACATAATTCAAAATGAAGAATGTATTGCACCACCTTTGAGGATGTTTGCATCTAGGATGCAAAATATTGTTGATGCTATTAGGGATATGGATGGAATATTAGATGAGCATCGATGATGGGTAGAGGAGAGGAGAACTTCCGATTCTGAAAAGGAAAACACAAAGAAATGAAGAGATGTAGTAGAGAGACACAACACTTTATAAATCAAGAAAATGATCTTATAGTTATGAATTTATGAATTCAGTTTAATGGATATTTTGTGTGATGAATTTATGAATTTGGTTGGATGGATATTTTTAGTGACGAATTTATGATTTTGGTTGGATGGATATTTTTAGTGACATAAATTTATGAATTTGGTTGAATTTATGAACTTATAATGATGAATTTATAATAGTATATATTTTATGACTATCTACTAGATTATGATTTGTCCTGTTGGAAAAATGTAATATATATATATATATGTGTTAGACATAAATGAGCTTTTTGTGAATGTTTCAAGTTTATTTTTTAGTATGTACATGTAGTATAATTACATATAGTTCTAGATCTTAAATTTTGAAATTTGTATGTACACATAGTTTAGTTGAATGATGTATGCATGCATTATGCATCATATTTTTTATTTTAAATGTATGTACATGTTAAATTTTGAAATTTGTATGCACATGCTCAAGTTCAATCAATGTATGTATGTGTATGTATATGTATACACATCCTATTTAAAGAAAAATTTCATGTACACATTTCAAATTTAACCATTTCTTGTAATTTTGTAAGTTTGTATGTTAATTTTGTATAATTTAATGTAGGTGAACAATTATATAGGTATCATGGATCAATTTAATATTGATAATATCAACAATCCAACACCTCAGCAACCTCCATCTCCACCCCCTCCACCTCCCCCTCCACCTCCACCCACTGGATCAGATGAGGATCACTTGCGAGCACATATAAATGAATAAGTGGCATCCATTCAATACCAAATAAATGCTATGCAAAATCAAGCATTGATTCCACCACATGTGAGACATTTTGCATCTACAATGCAAAACATTGTCGATGCCATTAGGACTATCAATTCTTTTTTAGATAGGCATCGACGAGATAGAGAGAAGATGAGACAATTTTATGTAGATGGTCTCTCATATAAAAAAAATTTAGACCTAAAGATAACAAAATCCCATCTGGCCCCTTATTTTATCGACCCTAATACTCAGCGGTCCATTCCTGCCAATAAATCTAGAATATCCATGAGGTGGTGTATACATCCATAGATGAGTGCACATTTTTGGGATCGATGGTATATGGTATTTGAAAATCCACCACACGCTAATATGGAGGTCCCATTATATTTTTTGAGGAAACTATATGTAGAGTTTGTTATGGGGAAATTCCCAATTATTTTGATTTTAAATCATTTCAAGGTGTTGGTGGAGGCATGCCACAATAGAGGTTAGGGGAAAGGGTTGATCCCTAATGCCCTGTGCATGTGCAACCCCTTTTTACTTCTCTTGGTCCTATCATTCTCGCACCCGTGCATCAACGTGCGGTGGTATCGACATTAGGATCCCTCAGTACACTTGCAAGAGACCTTGATCAACATGCTTCTGCGATAGTAGGTAGGGAGTATAGAGACCACAATGATGGAGGAGTGTTTTATGGAGTTGATCCTAGTACCACTCTAGGAGTGCTGAGACCACATGTATGTACTAGTTTCCATGAGTTATGCTATTGACCTAATCGAGCCACACCTAGTTTGGGTGGACGTGGAGATTCTAGTGGATCATCTGGTCGCCTTAGTTCATTTGTAGAATTTCTTACTGCAAACCATCACCTTGAGGACAGTGTGACACAAGTATAAATATGCATCTACATGTTGAATTTATAAGAATTTTAATGAATGTATATATCAAAAAGAAATTTTCAATACATTTTGTACCATAGAAAAATGGATCTTGGACATTTTCATGGTATTTTAGGTATTTCTCTTATGATGTTTGATCTATTTTGCTTTGATTTAATGTTGCAATGTAACTTCTACATTCACATTAGGTCCTGAATAATCAAATTATGATGTCTTGTGAAGGTGTTGTGAAGTGTTGTAACACATTTCTACACTTTTCTAGACTCTTATTACAATTCACCTAAAAATAACCTTTTTATCCTTTATCAAGTCCTATTTCAAAGTGTTGTAAAGTCTTGTAACAATCTTTCATGCTTTTCTAGGCTTGTTATCACTATTTACACCTTTCTTATGCTTTATTTGGCCCCTTTATGCACTCATAAGCCTTATTAAGTGTATTTTTGAATGTAAAATCAACAAACAACATTAAATGTAACTTAATTCCCAACACCCACTTACAAGCCTAGAGTGGGACCCATTCACCATGGTGGAAAATGAGTCCCTCTTGGCTCCAAATTCAAAATAATTCAAAATTTGTTTCAGGTTTTTATTCAAAAAGACCTTATGTCAGCTTGTGATGATGTATTATTGGGTAATTAGGGCATAAGTGTGTATAAATAAGTGTTTTTCCATCCATTTTAACTCCCAATTCATCTCATTCACTCATTCAACATCAATTAGCATTATTGCATTCAATTCATCAAAGCATCATTCAATTAAGCAATCATCAAGCACCTTGAAGCAACCATTGACATATCTTCAGACTTCTTCAACAAGGTTTTGGTGAGTTTAGGACACTTGCATGTTGTTTATTCATCATTCCTTGCTTACTTCATTTCATTTCTTTACCAACAGTTTGATTACCAAAGTGGGATTTGACCAAGGAAAATCCCTATACTCTAACCCTTGACCATTTTCCCCCTTCTTTACATGTGTGTTTGTAGGTCTTGTAGGAAGATTTGTGGAAGAAATTGGTGTTGTAAAGTGGTTTACAAGTCATCAAAGTGTTTCAAGTCAACCAAACCCTAATTCAAGCTTGGAGATAACATACAACTTGTTTTCTGTAGATTTGACTTCGTCAACCCGATAAGAAGACAAGTGCAGATCAGGACCTACAAATTGACCTTTGAATTTGCAAAATTTTGGAGGAGGACTGATTCACCATCAATGGTGAATGAGTCCCACTTGTAGGCTGGAAAATTTTATTTTGTTAGAATTTAGTTCCTGACAACCGGAAAGCAGTTTCAAGTCTTTTTACCAGTAGGAGGACTGATTCGCCATCAGTGGTGAATGAGTCCCACTGGTGATCAACAGTAATTTCTACCAATTTATAGAACCTTCCACGATTAACATTCAACTTCCAGGTGCACTTTGTTAAACCTCATTCAATTTTGTTTGCGTTTATTTATGTTTTTAGTTCATTTTTGCATACCTCACTATGTTTTCAAACATTGCATATTTCATTAGTTTAACATTAATAATTAGTCAATTTCATCATCTAGCTGCATTTAAATCATTTCATTTAGTTTCAATCACATCATAAATTCCTTTATTTGAGTGAATCACCTCAATTTTAGGGTTCTATCTCTCTCCTTTTAGGTGAAAAATCCTAAGAGTGCAAGAGAAGCACATAGAACTCCACAAAATTGAGGGTTCATTTTGGTGAACCTTCATATTGAACACATTATCTTTTTGATTTCAATTGCATCTTGCATCCTAGGTTTCCTTTGCATCAACATTCAATTAGGTTTTGTGTTGTTTTTGAATCCTAGGGTTTCTAAAATTGCATTAGTGAAAGAATCATATAGATTTCATTTTTACATATCAAATCATTAAAAAACTAAAAATCTGCATTTGCATCTCCATTTTTCATTTGAAAAGCATTAAAATAATCTTAAATTTTCTAAAAAAACATAAAAAAATCAATCCCTGGACTCATTCACCACCCTGAATCAGTCCAGCTGCATTTTCTGCATTACAATTTTTGGCATTTTCACAGTATTTCCTGCATTTTTGTTTCCTATTACTGCCTTCTTGTTTCAGCTTATAGAATTTCTGTCATTAGCATTTTATTATTCCTAGTTTTCATTTTCATTCACCCCATCTTTTGTGGTACTTGTATGAGTGTTTGGTGCCATATTGATAATACTTTAGTGAGACGAAGTTCTAGACTCATGGATTTGTGATAGCACTTCCATTGTGGACCTTGGGATCTCAAGAGCTTCTACTCTTGGTATGGAAAATGGTGCATTAGGCATGGATACTACCACTAGTACACATTTACCTTCACATACAATGCATGTTGACACACAAAATGATCAAATTTTGCAAGATAAAGTCATTAGTATTCATGAGGATTTTGCACATTTGCAACAAGATTTATGTCTTGAAAACATTTCCACCACTACCATACCTGCCATAGAAAATCTTCATCGCTTGATTGAAAGTGATGATGGCTTACAAGTTATGAAAATAATTGCTGAGATATACAACAAACATGTTCCTTCCACTTCCCAACCAACAAACACAATGGTTACCCAAGGAGGATCTCACATTCCTCCTCCTTCAACTGTAGCATCCATACCAACCTATACCACTCAATCAAGTTACAACAACCGTGCAATAGGTTAGTCATGTGATTCTTTCTTTCACTATTCCAACTAGCACTCCTAGTTCTTTTGTGGCATCGAATGTTCCATCTTCCACCTTCACCCCTCTTAGTGTCCCCTTCCCTTCTCCTAACATTACATACACTCCATCACCATTTTCCTTTCCCCCTCATACCACTTACACCGACCCCCTCATTACACAACTCTTTAACACTATTTCCTCCATGCAACAACAAATATCCACCATAAGCCAAAGTCAAAATGCTCCACCCACATATCATGTTCGTAGTAGCCCCTTATCCTTAGAGATCTTAAGAACATCGATGCCACAAGGAATTGAGATGCCTAGGTTTGAGAAGTACGAAGGTAAAGGAGACCCTACTAATCATGTCAATGCCTATATAGCCTTGTGCAGTGATTTTGTCCTTGATGATAAGCTATTATGCAAACTACTTCCTAGGAACTTAAAGGACACTGCATTGGAGTGGTTCTCAAACTTACCCAATATTTCAATACAATCATTTAATGAACTTGTTGATGCCTTTATAAGTAATTTCCAAGTCCATATGACTCCCAAAAAGACAATGGCTGATTTAATGAGATGTAAGCAAACTGTGGATGAAAAAGTAACTAATTTCATTTCACATTATTAGTCATTGTATGCACAAGTAGATGTCAAGATTCTTGATTCACATATCCAAAAGATGTTTATTGAAAAATTGCACACTCACCTTCAGGATAAGTTGACTATATGATGAAATTTCCTTCATTCACGCATTTATGCACAACCCTTTGTGACTATCACAACTCGGTGACTAGTCGTGATTCAAAGTCCACTTCTAGCCAAGTTGAGTAGTCTGACCAAAGAAACCAAAACACCTCGCAAAACTTTCAGAAACCAAATTGAGGCTTCTTATAGTTCAATCAGCCTCCCCCACAACCAACTCAACCCATGCCTAATCAAGTGGCTGTTGTTAAAGCAGCGGTGCCCTTTACCTATGGGGACCTGAAGAGATAATTTACCCCCTTACCTGACACTCTCCATAACACAATGAATCAACTACTACAACAACAGATGATCACTTTACCTACCGTTAAACCACTTGATACTACCAAGCCTTTACCACTGACCTTTAAACCAAATGCTTATTTTCATTTTCATCACCAAAATGGACATGACATCGAACAATGTAAGCGTCTCAAACACTTAGTTCAAGACCTCATTGATTTTGGTTGTTTGTCCATTGTGGGTGTTAATGATCAAGGCAATATTTCCGTTGCACCCCCCAATCAAAACTTACAAATCTTCACCAATCCCATGCCTAAACACAATGTTTCATTTGTCAAAGCTAGTGAACCTTCAAACACTCATGTGATGAATATTGATACAAATATTGAACAACATGATTCTACTCCACCTGTTACCCATGTTAATCCTATGGATGAACTTGTGGGTATGATAGACATTGTCCCTCGTAAGGGCCCAATCAACAAATCTCTTGATATTAATTTTTCTTCTCATGATGCACTTTAAAAGCTTCCTGGTGGTACTCTTTACATAGCTGGCTGCATCTATGATAAGCCTACCAATGGGATATTAATAGATCCCACCTATGGTGAGAATGTGATCACAAAATAATTTTTAGTATTACACGATCTTTATCAAGAAGATTATGATAAACCAACCACATGGATTAAAACACATATTGGTTTTCCATGCCCTACGATAAGATCGATCATACCCCCATTACAAATAGGACCTAAGACATTGGATGTAACATTTTCTATCATTCCACAATTGGATCAGTTTCATCTACGGCTAGGTCATCCTTAGATTTGCTTGATGAAAGTTATCCCTTCAGTTGTTCACAAATGTTTGAAGTTTCTGGATGACAATGAGATATTTACCATACACCATAGTGGTTTTAATCCATTGTCTTCTAAAGGTAATTTTTCCTTAGAAGCCTTTTGGCTTGAACCTATGGAGCCCATCACCCCTCGAAAAGACTTCTTTTTCATTTCTTATCAAAAGTTCAAAGCCAAATGCATAACCCAATTGTCTCTTCGCCACCTGTCCCCGTCCACTTCCACTCCTCCTATCATAGATGACACAATGCTTCAGCCTGAATCTGACTATGAAAAAACAATGCACCCTCATGAGCAACCAACAATAAACACTTCACCTTCATCGTCTAAACACCCAAGAGATAATGAAACCAACCCCGTCATGCCTCCTCGCATTAAACAAGTTTATAAATCCAAAGAGAAAGTGATTGAACCATATCCTTTAGTTCCTTCCATTCCTCCTCCTTAGGAATAAAATGATCCTATGGTGGATCAACCCGCTCTTACACCTCAAAATAGAATTAAACGAAACTACGGTGCTAGGGAGCATAGGCGTCGTCATCATATCCTTGCTCATCAGTCACAAATGGAAGAAAATAAGGAAAATCAACCTCCACCTTTGAAAGAAGCAATACCTAATCACCCTCCTCCTCCTGACCCGCCACAAGATAGTATGATACAACATGTATACACCTAAAATTGGCTAGGATAATTAATTAATTACATTCAAGTTATTTAATTAATAAACCTTTTAATTCGTCTACTTATAAATAAATTCTAAATTTATTTATATAGTTCACACTTTCTAATTCTTCCATCTTAAATCACATTCTTCTAATCTTAATTAAATAAACAAATTTCAATAGTTTGTTTTATTTAATTATCTTTCCGCTTATTAAATTTAAATTCTAAAATTTAAATTTAGTCACATGTCTACAACTTTTCTTCTTGCCACCTCATCATGTGTCATGAATTTAAATATCCTTAATATTTAAATTGGAATTATCTTCAACAAATTTTGAAACAAACTTGAGACACTTGGTTCTCTTCCTCCATTTATTCTCTCTCACACTTGGCAAAGTGTTCTATTAAAGGGAACACTCTCCATGATTCCCTCTAACTTCTTCATCCTCCACCCTCGATCTCTCTAGCTAAAATCTTGACCGTTGGTTACTGCCACATCACAATATGCTTTGAAAAATCTATAAATGCAGCCTCATTCTACAACATTTCATATCCCCACTTTGAGCAATCTTACTCTGCAGAATTTTCATTAGAGCACTTTGAGCATTAGAGCATTGGAGCATTTAGCAATTAGCATTTTAGAAGCATATTAGTTTAAAATCATGGCTTAGTTTAGTAGTTGCATTTTAGTTATCATAGTAGTTTTCATACAACATTAGCATCACGACTTTTAGTATCATAGTATTACTCATTAATCATATAGTTTATCAATCATGTAGGAATATATTTCTTGCATTTTCCAGCATTCCATTCTTAAGGTTGTCATTCTAAAGGTCATTAAGTGCACAAACAATCTGAGATCCATTATAATTTAATGAATCCTTAAAGATAGAAAATAATGGGACGACTTGAGGGAATTTTCTTTGTTTCAATTTGATTAGTTTTTTTATTTGAATTCTCTAATATAATGTCTCATTGATTGTGTTGCATCTTTTGCATTTACACTTTTCAATAATTCACAATACATTTTGGTGCCCATCATGGGGCTTAGCCCCATTTTTATTGACGTTTTCTAGAAATTTTGTTTACAAATCTGGACGTGAACTTCTATGTCTTGCATATGTGGTTCTTTCGGCGCATATGAAACATCTTTTAGTGCATCCAGTTCTTGTTACGACACATCCAGAGCATCATTCAACACATCTAGCTCATATTTTAGTGCATTCAGGGGGTCTTTTAGTGCATTTGGTTTATACTTTAGTGCATTTGATAGTTCTTTTAGTGCATATGAGTTCTATTTTAGCGCATCTAGTTTTCTTTACAAAAATTCAAAATTCTGAGAACTGATCAATACTTTCTATTTTGTAGGTACTTTTAAACATTGTCAAAGACAATTATATCAAACTACTAATGTTGTTTGTAGGGGCTAGAGTTGTTTTAGTGCTTTCTTTTGATTAAATTAGGCATCTAGTTTAATTAAGAGGTTAATGAACACCTTGTCTACTGTGCTTGTAAAGTGATAGGCCTATGCTCTCCCCTTCACTTGGTGACTAGAATGCAAAACTCACTATTTCATGTTTTGATAGCACCTTTAGAAGGCCTACCGTAGTGGCAAAAATTACTCACCTAATGGGAATGACCTAAGTGGGAACAACTAAAGCCAAGTTTTTTGACCCACTATAATCGAAAGTGAATTTGAGGAAACTCGCAATTCAATGATAGTGTGCATTGATAACCATCCTCAAAGCCTTTGTTCTAAGGTTGGGAGGTCTCCTATGGGAATTTATCATTTTCTGCACCAAATGCAAACCCTTACTATGAACCTTAAGTGTAGAAGCTAGCTGAGTCAGTCTTCGAAAACTTTTAATATCACAGTGCAAGGGGAGAGTAGAATCTGCCCCCCAAGATACTCACCATATAACTATCAGGGATTACTAGCCAAAAGTGGAGGATTCAACTTTGGTTAAGACCCGAGAAAGGAAAAAACATGGGTGCCCCATAGGGGGTGACACGACTGTGTGAGCTAACATAGTTCTAAGATGTGGGTTGCGGTATTATAAGTGACCCTTGTCATTAGAAAAGTGTTTGATTTGTTTTCTCTTGTGCTATACCTGTGGAAATCAAAAGAATCAGACTAGATTCTTGAACATACACTCAATGTTTAGTTCCCAGGTTGGAAACAACTATTTTACAACTGGCTGCTCTGTTTGGAATCATTTTTCAAGAAATCATCCATTTAAAACACTTAATTCACATAATTCATTGACAAGGAAACCAAGAAAAAATCATTGTTTAGAAGATTATCCCTAAAAAACATCCATTACACTGATTAAAAGAAAAATAACCATACAATCTTTCAAAAACACTGAACACTTCCAGATTAGCACATACATTCCTCGTTTTAGCGCATTCACAACATTTTCTAGCACATATAAGGCATTTTATAGCGCATTCACAACATCTTCTATTGCATATAGGGCATTCTCTGGCATATCTAGGGGACATTCTAGCGCATTTGAGTCATTTTCTAGCACATATGGTCCATTTTCTGGAGCATCTAGGTCATTTTTTGGCACATCTATTCCATCTTCCAGCACATTTACAAATCCTTTTAGCGCATTCACCTACAAAGTACCAAGTTGAATCACATTTAGGGACAGTCTAGTGCATCCGAGTTATTGTCTAGCGCATTCAGTGCATTCTCTGGTGCATTTGGTCTATTGTTTAGTGCATTGAGTCCATTTACTGGTGCATTTAGGGGATAGTCTAGCGCATCCAGCCTGTTTATTAGTGCATACATTGCATCTTTTAGCACATCTATGCCATGTTTTAGCGCATACAATTAATATCAAACTAGAGAGCTAAATTCACAATCTGTTTGACATTTGAAACCAGAATTAAGGATCTCTGTCAAACAAAATCATTCCTCAGTCACACCTGTGTCTTAAACTTGATGAAACTAACCTTTGCAAGTGAGATTCTTCAAACTAAACTAAGATCTAACACCTTAAAGTTCCTAAATCATCAAACCTATCACATTTCTGATTTTTAAGTTAAGTTTCATCATCAGGATTTGTCATCCTTCATCACGAAACAACACTCTATAATCAGATTTAACTTGGTCTCATCAATAGAATTTGTCATTCTATTTGACTTAGTTTTTATCCTTGGCACTCCAAACAAAGATCAAAGTTTAGTGAAAATTATAACACTTGTATGCCTGTTTTAACAAGATCACAAAAGAAAAAACTCAAAGAAAAAGAAGTAGAGACCCAAAACACCATGGTTGAAGCTGAAGAATATCCTTTCCATAGGGTTGATGCAGGAAGTTGGGTCCACAAAAAGCTCAAAAAGTGGAATTTTTTTGCTGTTTTTTAGAATTTGTCACACTTGGACTGAAAATTTGAGGCTCTTACACAATGAATCTTAAAAAAAGTCACTAATATGAAATTTAGCATTTTGAATCTACATTCCAAATATGTAAATTTTTCAAATACCCAGATTATAGAAATTAAATTTTGATAGGAATCTATAAAAACCACTTTTTAAAAGTCATTTTTTTACCATACCACGCACGCACGTATGGACACCACTTTTTGACCCAAACAAAAGTATTTTGATAATTCCTTTTGGGGAAAGAGAGCTAACAACATGAAGATTGATGAGGATTTTTTTTTGTAATTTTTTGTTGAATATATTTTTTTATTGAATTTTCATTAGCCTTAATTGTTGTTAAAAATCAACGTGTACAGACAACATAATTGGACCTAAACTAAACATTTTTTAATTTTTTTTTCATTGTGTAGAGAATTGTCTGAAGATTGATGCCATATAATTTTTTTACAAGAAACTTAACCAAAAAAAAAAGTTATTAAAAAACAAAAAAAGCCTGATATTTCAAGTTTAAGGCCTAGTTTGCTTAGAAATTAACTAAAAAATAACAAACATAATCCAATATTAATAAAAATTATATATTATGAAACTAGACATTTTTTTCTCTAATGGTTTTTAATTTTATAGATTGATTTAGAAAAAAAGGTTCATTATCCATATTGCCAAAGTTGGACATTCTTCTTAAATCTGCCTTATTTTTTTAGTTGCAGGTCAAAGGCTAAGGTTCAGATTGCCAAGCCTTGTTAAAAAGAGACACTGCACAAGTCATCTGGTGTTGTCATTGATGGAAACCATAGTTAGTTATCCTATCGGCATTTCAATATTTGCTTGTACCGGAAGTTAGATTGAAGTTTTGTGATTACCTGTCAAAGATGGAACAAAGCATCTGACAAAATTGTGTATATCGATTCATATGCAATTTTTTGTTATTATTTTGTATTGTGGATCTTAGGGAAGGTTTTTTGATGTATGAACTATGTTATCCTTGAATCATAGAGCCTCGTATTGATTTGTGTGCAAGTTAGAAGATCCGGTTGATTGATTTTCAGTTTAACAGTGCAAAAGGTTGACTAAGTGAATGTAGCATGTTGTGGATATTTGAGGAGTGATTTTTTAAGGTGTTTCATGTTCGAGGATGTTGTTTTGGGTCCTCACTGTGTTGTGGACAACATTGGTTGGTGCACATTGAACATTATTTATATTTTGGGCTAACAATTTATATATGTTTTATATTTTATAAAGGCCAACATGTAATTGATGTAATTCCTAATCGTGGATATCTATAAGTGATTGTTTATATCATTTTGATATGTGATGCGAAAGTTAGAAAAATTATTGATCGATTGTGTGTAGTTTGATTTCGGCAGAAAGAAGATTGGTGATTCGAATTAAAGTAGACAGAGTTTCAAGAGCAAAAGAGTATAATCAGACAGAGCGAGAAGAATGTTGCAAATGTGCTTAACCAGAACCATAATTAGGCATTAATAGATGCTATTTTCTTAGTTCAAATCCTCTAGATGTAATCCAAATGTTTTTGTAAGTCAGTGAGTCTTCCTTTTTGTATCTGAGTAGTGAGCTCTAGGCAGTGTGCCTGAATGCATGTGCATTCCCCATTTGTAAACACTTATATCGAGTATACTCATCCTGTGGATTGACCTCCACTGTGGTTTTTCCCCTAACAGGGTTTCCATGTAAAAAATCCTTGTGTTATGGTGTTGTGGTTGATTGCTTTGTGTTCTTGCATCTTTCTTTTGTTTCAATGCTATAAGTGGTTTAAAGACCAGGTTAATAAAGTTAAATTTTGTAGAACACTAATTCACCCCCCTTCTTAGTGTTCCTTGATTCCAACAATTGGTATTAGAGCCTAGTTCCTCGGAAGAAGTTTAAAAGCTTGGGGAAGATCCAGGAAGGTGATTCAATGGATTTCGACAGTCTTCAACAACAACTTTTGGTGGCACTAGATGATCTTGATTAGTCCAAATCTGAAGTACAGGAATTACAGGAAAGCCTCATGAATGTTGAGAAATTCATTCAATCATTGAAAGATAAAATCAACGAGTGTAGGGAAAAGAGAAAGGAACTCTATGATCAGCTTAAGCAGAAAGAAAGTAAGAGCAAGGAAGATGAACACCTAAGTCAAGCCTTGAAGGAAAAGATGGAAGAATATGAAAATATTACCAGAGATAATGTTGTCCTAAAGCATGAGATGGAATCTATTGTGATGAGGACGACCAAGGAGATTGAAGACAAAAAGAAGAATGAAGAGAATCTTGCTCAGTCCTTGAAAGAAAAATCTGAAGAATGCAGTTGAATTATTGATGGATTCAATTAGTTGGATCTTGAATTAGAACAATCAAGAAATAATGAAGAAGAGCTTGAAAGACAAATTGTTACTCTCAAAGATGAACTTTCTATAGAAAATGAATACAAGGAGAAGTTCAAGATTAGCTTAGCTAAGCTTAATGAACTGATTCAAAGTCAGAGGACTAGAAGTGACAAGCAAGGTCTTGGATATGAGAAAGGAGAAAGCTCCAGATCTGGTGAAAGGAAAATTAGGAAAGGATATCAAATGAATAAAGTTGGAAGGTATCCGGTAAGACAACCTAATGCTCAAAAGTTCAATGGATACTATTTTGTTTGAAATAAATTTGATCATATGGCTGCTCAATGTAGAAGTAGAATGAATTCAAGTGGTCGATCACTCTACGGTCAGTGTTTCAATTGCAATAAGTATGGTCATAAGTCAATTGAATGTAGAAATATGTCAAAAAAAAATTTCAATAGAGATGTTAGATGTTATGCGTGCAATATATTTGGCCATATTTCTAACCAGTGTAGATCAAGAGAAAATCAATGAAACAACAGGTCTTGACAAAGAAATGTTGTGTGCTATAATTGCAACAAATCTGGTCACATTGCTAGATTCTGTAGAAGCAGGAAGGGTCCGGTAAACAAAGGGAAAAATGTGTAGAAGGATGATAAGGGAAAAGGAAAAGTTACTACAGATGAGATTAGGAAGCAAATGAAGAAGACATGCGCGAAGAAGAGTGCTTCTGTTACAGGAAATGAGCCAGCGCTAGAATCTTGTTCTGGAAATTCCTCCAAGAATTAGTTTATGGCCTCTGGCCTAGGGGGAGTTCTCAAGAAAATATTTTAACCCCCTATTGGTAGTTAGTACCGGAATGTGGAAAACTAAAATAGTTGCATTAATGATCTACAGATGTTTTGGGATCTCTTGTGGAAGAGATTTATGTAAAATTGAAAGTCTGAAGAAGAATTTTCTTTCACAGTTTATGAAAATAGGGTATCCGGAAGACCTAGGGAAAAATCATTTATTGTGACAAAAATTTAGGTGTGTGAATGATAAAAGGTTATTTCTATTCCTCATTTATCACATTGCATTTCAAGAAGATGAAGTTTGGAGAGCTTTGAAGCGAACTTTGGAAAAGATTCAAATTTGAAGGCGATTCGGTGATCAAACCCTAATCCAACGAAAGGTATTTATCTACAAACTTGTGAACTTGAAATTTTTGGAAATGGATACTCCGTTGGTTGTGGATATTAAGGATAGACCCGTCCAAAATTCAAATGGCACCCATTCAAATCCATCGAGATAGAACCATTAGGTGCATTTTCTTCCGTTCCATATGGTGTTTTGCATATTGAAGATATTAGGACATACATTCATGCGAATGTTGAAGAATTAGGAAGCTCCCAGTTGTTAAATCTATATACAAATCACATTGTGGGAGAATATTTCTATGTAAAACTTGAATTTAAAACTTTGGAGGAGAAGAAGTTCACTCAAATTGTGAAGTTTCCCGTGTTCGAAGAAAATGAATGGGTTTGGTACATATTGAGTAGAGTGCATGTCAAGTTCATGTGGTTAAGTCATCCTTTCAAGATCACAAAGGAAGCTATAAGGATTTTTATTGGTCTGAATTCATCTGGTGGGTTGTCGATATTGAAATTTGTGAAGAACCAAATAGTTACTGAGGCAACTGGTTCAGTTTTCGACAAGAGAGCCATGACAATTAATGACATCATCGAAGTGGATGTAAGATTTTCCTCTATGGTTATCAAATATAAAATCTACCACTCCAGCCGGGATAACTCTGTATTTGGTACTACAATCTATGCAACTTATTAGATGGTCAAGGAAAATGCAAAATATGACCTATGTGAGTTGCTCTAGGGCCAGCTAATTGAAAATATTGGAAAAATCAAGAAGGATAAAAAGAATTCTTTCAAGTATGGAAATCTATTATTATGTATGTTCTTTTACTTCATGAATGAAGTTCTGGGAGCTGGAAAAGTGCAATGGCAAGGTGATAGACCGGTAGTTGTTCAAATCAGAGACATCTTATATGGAATGGGTGATAGCAAAGCAAGGAAAACTACTATCTGGGGTTATTTCAAAAGTTTTCAGAGTGAAATGCAAGTCAGGGAAAGGATTCCTACATCTATTGTGGAAAAATACAAGGACACTATTTTCTTCATGGTTGATATTGATTAGTGTTTGATGGAAGTAGTAGAACCTAGAACAGTTTGGATAATGCCTATGGGTTATGAGGTTGAAGAACACATTTTGGAGTTGTATGCTCAGCACCTGTTGAGTAAACCTCAAGATCTGGTAGAAGAAAGGTTTGGTACCTTTGAATAGAAGGATATGCAAGTGCATGAACAACTGAAGAAGCCTATGATAGTTGAAAAGGTAAGAAAGGAAGTTGAAGCTTTTGTAGAAAGCATGGGTATATCAACTGAAGCTGTAAGGGAAGCTAGGAGGAAAAGAGAACAAGTTGAAGAAGGAGAGTCTACTAGAATTGAGTCTGCTAGTCCGACAACATCCTCTACTAGAACTAGATCTACAAGGATCTCTTCACTCTCATCTGGTCCTGCAAAGAAATCAAGCCCTGTGAAAGTTCAAGTCAAGACATCTGGGAGAGAAGGGAAGAGGAAGAAGGATAAGAGCACAAGAGTCTATGTTGTAGTTGAAGAGGATGAAAAATCTGAATCTGATGAAGAGGTAAGAGAAATTAAGCAAAAGGGAACAAAAGCATCAAAAGTCTCTAAGGACAAGCCCTCTGGTGTAGAGAAAGCAAAGAAAATGGTGAAAACTGATAAATTAGGCATGTCTGTAGAAGAAGTGGAAAAACCTTTGATTAAGGATGGTAATCTCAGACCACTTTGTGAATGGTATGATACCTTTGATAGTGCTGGTAAGAGAATTCTTGAAGAAGCCACAATAAAGTACTTGAATAATTTCAATATAACTCTCATAGAAATAATGTCAGAGTTGCCTAAAGGGCTTTATGAAGTCTTGGAGATGAGGAGAGTGAATGCAAGAACTGAAGAAGAGTAGATGAGAGAATGCATACTTGTTGATTTGTGTCTGGTAATGTCAATAGACAAAATGAAAAATATTCTCAATGATGCTAAAAAGGATTTTAAGAGAAAAACAAGGGTGAATAAGCTTATGATTAGACAGATTGAAGAAGTTGCAAAGGACACTGAGAAAATTCTTAAGGTAGTTCTATTGAAGAACAGATACAATGTTGTTTTTGAATAATCTCATGATGAAAATGCTCCATCTAGTCTAAAAATTGAAGAGGTGAAAGAAGATACAATTGAGGACACTCAGAGTCCTCTCGATATGCAAGACACTAAAATTCCTATGGAGACTTAAGCTCCTAAAGATGTGTTAGTTGATGAAATTGAAATTCCTGAAGCTAAGCAAGAATCGGTGATTGAAGAAAAGAAGGCTAAGGCAAAGGAGATTCCTGTGGAAGCAAGAGACACTGCAAAGGTAGTGAAGGAATTTTTAGAAGAACAACAAGAGGATTTTGACCCTGAATTGGTTAAAGGTCCTATCAACTTGGTTGCTCTATCTCCCATTGAGAAGTTGAAGGTAGCATCATTTTCTCAAGCCAAGGCAAGGGAGGAGATACTCAAATATCACATTGAAGATAGTGAGCTATTAAGTCTTGCATTCGATATCTTGGAGAAGATCATGCCTATATATGTCAAGGACTCATCCGATTCTCCATCTGGTCAGCTGAAGAAACCTATTAACTTTGTAAGTACTCATTTTGAGTCTCTTGAAAAGTTAGCTGAGGATAAGGTTCATAAATAATTTGATGCAAAAAGGTTTAGTAGATTGAAGGGTATGATTGCTAATGATAAATCTTTGCTAGCTACCTGTGTAAAGAACATTCAAAATGCTTTATCTAAAGGCAAAAATATTTACAAGTCATACTTATCTTTGTCTAAGTTCACTAAGGACGCTGAAAAGAAAATGAAGGATTATGAGAAACAGTTAGTAGTTATTTCTCAAACCTTTGATCCTCTAACCATTTTTGTGAGCAAGAAAGAAGGTCAACTCATATCCCTACTTGACAAAATTAAAAGCTTGAAGCATGAAGAAGGAAAAATTGTTGAAAGGGTATGCGAACTTAGAGGATTGATTGGTCCTAAAATGGAGACAATGCTTAGTGCATTGAAGGAAGCACAAGATGTTATGACTATCAGTGATTCGACAAATCTTGATTCAGTAGAGATGCAATCCTACTTGTTCTATGGTCACATGACTATTTTGGAGAGTCTCAAAAAGAGTTGGGACACTAGTTTGAGCCTGTTGAAGAACAATTTTGTAGATATATTATGGTCCATGTAAGTTAGAGAGGCATGTTTGTACATATGCAGTTTGTTCATAGAAATTTTATTTGATTTTTGGTATCCGGATTCCCGTCTTTGTCATTTATGTCAAAGGGGGAGTGTGGGATAGTGAAAAATGCCTTATTCATCTCAGGGGGATTTGTGTTTTGAAGTTTTGAAGGTTGGCAGTGTATTCATGTTGGTACTAATTCCGACACTTAGTCATTTTTCACTAAGTGTTGCCATCAATGCCAAAGGGGTAGATTTTTGGAAAGAGACATTGCACAAGTCATCTGGTGTTGTGATTGATGGAAACCCTAGTCAGTTATCCTATCCACATGTCAATATTTTCTCGTACTAGAAGTCGGATTGAACTTTTGTGATTAACTGTCAAAGCTAGAACATAGCATCCGACAAAATTGTGTATATCGATTCATATGCAATTTTATGTTATCATTTTGTATTGTGGATCTTAGGGAAGGTTTTTCAATGTATGAACTATGTTATCCTTGAATCATAGAGCCTCTTATTGATTCGTGTGCAAGTTAGAAGATCCGGTTGATTGATTTTCAATTTAACAATGCAAGAGGCCGACTAAGTGAATGTAGCGTGTTGCAGATATTCGAGGAGTAATTGTTTAAGGTGTTTCATGTTCGAGGATGTTGTTTTGGGTCCTCACTATGTTGTGGCTGACATTGGTTGGTGTGCATTGAAAATTATATATGTTTTGGGCTGACAGTTTGCATATTTTTTATATTTTATAAAGGCCGACATGTAATTGATGTAATTCCTAATTGCGGATATATATAAGTGATTGTTTATATCATTTTGATATGTGATGCGATGTGTTGCAAAAGTTAGAAGAATTATTGATCGATTGTGCGTAGTTTTATTTGAGTAGAAAGAAGATTGGTGATTCGAATTAAAGCAAACAAAGTTTCAAGAGTAGAAGAGCAGAATCAGACAGAGTGTGAAGAATGCTGCAAATGTGCTTAACTAGAACCATAATTAGGCATTAACAGATGCTATTTTCTCAGTTCAAATCCTTTGGATGTAATCCAAATGCTTTTGTAAGACAATGAGTCTTCCTTTTTGTATCTGAGTAGTGAGCTCTAGGCAGTGTGCCTGAATGCATGTGCATTCCCCATTTGTAAACACTTATATTGAGTATACTCATGTTGTGGATTAACCTCCACCATGGTTTTTCCCCTAATAGGGTTTCCATGTAAAAAATACTTGTGTTATGGTTGATTGCTTTGTGTTCTTGCATCTTTCTTTTGCTTCAATGCTATAGGTGGTTTAAAGATCAGGTTAATGAAGTTAAATTTTGTAGGACACTAATTCACCCCCCCTCTTAATGTTCCATGATTCCAACAAGCCTTTCTCAAGCCTAAAACCAAGGCTACATGTGGGTTGGAAATTCAATTTTTAAATAACGAATACACATTAATAAAAAGCGTATGCGCTATTTAAATGAAACACATACGTGTTTCATAACGTATACACGCTATCTATTTACCCGTTGGGTAAAGGTAACACGTATGCATTATATAACATGTGCACGTTCCTAAAACATAATGTGTATGTGTTTTATAACGCATATGCGTTTCTTATATAACCGTTTTTTCCCATTTTGAAAAATACTAATAAAACACATTTTTTCTGCAATATTCCTTTTTTGTAGTACAGCCTGAAAGTGCCATTTTCTGCATTTTTTATTACAAATTTGTCTTGTGTAGGGCATATTCTATTCAAATTGTTGGAAGAGACAAGTGCAGGTTGAATTTTATGAAGTGGAATCAAGTACAAGAACAGTTTACAAGAAGATTTGGAAAAAAGAGAACTTTTGGATGTATTCATGATGTTTTTGTACTTCAAAGTTTATAGAAGAAAGGATCTTCATACTATATAGTTTTATTTGAATATTTGAAGGAGATGGAAATTTGAAAATAGGTTACTTGAATCATTTTTTTTTTCATAAAAGAGGATTTGGTAACCATGGGATCAAAGAAAATACAAAGAAAAAAGTGTAGAAAGTTAATGAAACCCGAAGAAATTCAAGCAAATAAAGAAATGGAGGCAAAAAGACAAAGGGATAGAAGATAAAGGAATCATCAAATGAAAAATTTGGAAGCATCTAGTTCCATGAATGTCGAAGAGGAATCCATGAATGATGAAATGAATGTAGATGATGCAAATGTGGAGATGATGAATATGGAAGAAAATACAATTATGGAGACAAACCCAACTATGCCTTCAACTTTAACTTTGAATGATATGGAAATAGTACCTATACAAACAACTTCAGGTATGTCTTCAAATCCACCTCCCAATGATATGGAAAATGCACCTATTCAAACAATCCATCCAGGTATGTTTTGAAACCCAAGTCTTGATAATATTGATCATGCTTGTTTAGATGAAGTTGGATACACCATTGATGATATCAATAATTCTAGGGTTGAAACAATGCAAAAATAAAAAAATGATGAAATTATATCTTATGAGAATGCAATCCCTCATATTGATGAAAATGAGAATGAAATACCTTTTACATATGAAAATGAAAATGAAACCCCTTGTGTGAATGAAAATGAAACCCCTTGTATGGATGAAGGTGAAAATGTTTTTTTTACAATTGAAAAAGATGTGCTAGATAACCTTCATGGTAAAGTTTCTTTGAGACAAATTAGAACTTATGGAAATAGAATATATAATTCTTTTTTTTTATAGAAATAAATTAGAATTCCAATGTCAACTCATGGTGCAATTGATGAGAATGTTGAAAATGAGAAAAGTGATGAAAAAAATAGGTATTTTTGTAAAACCAAAAAGGAAAGATGATTCAGTAGAACAAGTCATATCTAGTGTTCCTAATGCTATTGATTTTATAGGTAAGAAAAATTGATCTAAAGATAAGAATGTGGTTCGTTGTGCAATAACAACTGCTCTAGTTGATAAAGCAACTTCAAATAAAAGAATGTTAAGTAAGATTAGTAAATGTATAAAAGTAAATCCTAAAACATTGATAAGAGCTGCTAAAAGAAGAGAAAGTATTGAAAATGATCCAATTAATCAATGTTGGAGTTTTAGTGGTAGACTCCCAAGATCAGACATGAAATTAACTAATGAAATTAAATCTTTAATCGATAAATTTTGGCATGATGATACAAGAGTATCACCTAACATTAGCGTTGTCTTAAAATTAAGGGTGAGTTCCAGAATTCGTGAACCTCATCCAAAGCATCTCTTAGATATGACTCAAACTGAATTATATAAAAAAAAATTAGATGCTTCAATCTTACCAGTGAATATTAACATAATTCAAAGATCATTCAACAAGTGTAAACCTTGGTATGTTAGAATTAATAAGAAATGAATCTCTTGTTGTTGTAAGACTCATGTACAATTTCATTATTATTATGATAGTTTTCGATATATACGATGCACTTTGCATGCTAACCAAATTATGTAGGACATTTTGTAATGCCCCACCAAGCAACCCCAAAGGATACAATACATCTAACATTTATGGCACCAATTTTTTTTTAAAGTACTTACATACATCATAATAATCATATACCATATGAAATGAAAACTAAACATGAACTACATATAACAAATCCCTCGGGTTTACTTGACTGCATTACTTTTCACAACAACATTATTACATCACATGAAAGGTAGTATACACCAGTAATCATAAGATAACATGAGCATGGTTAACACATTAATCAAGAGTTACAATATTACAATGTCGTTTCCCAACATGAATGAGGAAGATACAATAAAATGGAATGTTACATTTGAAATGAAGGAGTACAAAGCTGCAACACTGGATTCAACTCTGGATCAACTCAGGAGTCACTGCAAGGTACAATTTTGCACTTCTCAATTGACGATTCAGGACCCAATGGGGTGCATAGCATGTTCCACCCAACCACGTGGACCCAAAGGCCCACCCCCCGTGCTAAAAGATGACAAGAAGGAATCCCAACCAAACCATCATACAAAACAAGGATACAAGACTTCACAACAAGATCCACAATAAAATAAGACAATCTTCAGCACAAGATATAACCAACACAAGATGTGCCCAACATAAGGAATAACCAATAAAGCATCAACATACATATGCCAACATGTGCTTCCAAAGGCCCAAGAATAACATAGAGGGAAACAAAACATACATGGTTGTTAAAGGAAGAGTGTCATCGCAATGTTGCATGGGTTACCCTGGCGAATCTTCCTAGGCCCCGGCCCCCTACTTGGGTTACCCTGGTGACCTCTTACGAAACCTAACCCCACATGCAATCCAATGCGGCATCGATTATCTTTCATAAGGACAAGACAATGATTTTTCCATTCCAGGAATTCTCAACTCATCTCAATCCCATACAAGAACTTGAGCCATGAGTGAGGCATTCACTTATATCTTGTTAATGTGTGATTCTATCCAAAAACCCCTAATTAAATATTAACGTTTTCACTTGATTAATAAACTTCCAATGGGTTACCCTGGGACTTCTTTTGGGTCTCGTCCCCCATTGAAAGCCACTCCCCTTATGAACAACCAAACTCAAAAGACACTATCAGGGTAAGCCCCCATGCACAACATATAAAGCCACATGATAAATTGCATTAAGCAAGGCATACACCATCCTACACAAATTCTTCATAACGAAACTATTTTCAAGTGCAAGGCTAAACCCATAACATCAAATAGATCATACGAGCAATAGTTCACAAAGAACCAAAAGTGAAGGCCAATAATAAAGCAACACCTTTCTTTCCCTTTCTCTGGAAGACTGATAAATCACTAAAACAAGGGTTTCCCAACAAGGTGGCAACAAAACTTGATCTCAAAAGATTATAGATCATCCGCAATTTACAAATAAACAAGTGATGACATTACAACACACAATAAATTGAAAGAAGAAGCAAAGAATCTCATAATGAATCTACATGGCATCCTATCTCACATTCCTAAATAATACTATAAATATCACAGGACACACAATATGTTTACATTAATTCCATTCCAAGTTTACTAAATATTCTTAAATATCTCTTCAGAATCATTTTAAATGTTACAAGAAAGATATCAAAACTCATTAAATAATAAGTAATCCCTAGATTTAATATAATAAAGTGAAATCATACGCTTATACAGGGGTGATCCCATCTCAAATTTATATGCTATCAAGTATGGCATATACTTTTAAATAGAGAGCACGATGGCAACCCATGCATGATGTAATACTATCGAAGATGATGTGACAGAAAGGTACGCTATTAAGTTTTAAAAGAAAGAGGAGGTACGACAAGGTTATGAAAAAGTAGAAGAGCTTATCTAAGGTTTGAGATAAAAACAAACTAGTTATTCGTTATATAATTCAAAGGAAAATATACAATTTTCAACAAGGGTCAACCAGTGCTTGACTGGGTGTGAACAAGGAGCAATTTTGAGCTTCCTGTCTGCTTGACTTTCCTCTTCAAAGCATAAAATGTGACGGCAAGAATCACAAGAAACAAAATATCAGAAATAGAAGCCCCTAAGAGAATCCTTGTCTACCCCTGTCTGGGACGTTGAAGACGGTGTCCAGATTTAGCTTCATTTTCACTAACAAATTTATGATCCATTTAGACAATTGAAGAGCATGGAATACATGAATGAACCAAATTCAGTCCAAATATCTCTTAAACATAGAAAATATAAGTCAATAGCATGCAATAAGATATGGTCTCTTGTGTCATAATCTCAGTATTTAATTCATCGAAGGACAAAAGGAGTAACCAACTTTTGATTCTACAGGATACTTTTGGATGATAACTTCTGCACTGATGAGAGGATTGTAGAAACCAAATAATGATATAACATTCGATTTAAAAGATCATCGTGCCAAGAACAGTTTAAATATCCATGAAAGGACAATGAATATCCAATGTCTTGAATGAGACAATATGGAAAAATCTTACGCCCTCTTGTTAAGGGGTTAGAGGTAACACACTTCATAAACTATGAGATTGTATCATTCTTGTATTTACATTCAAAAAAAAAACATAAGAGATACAAATACCCACATAGACGGGCATACAAGTGCAGTAAACAAGACAACAATCTTTGATTAAAACAAGAAAACTTAAGAAAAAAGGAAATGATGTTGCTTGGTACCTATATATGGCATCATGGTTCCATTTCCTATCACCATCATCAAGAATGTTACCAGCCAACAAAATGGAGATGATTAGATTGAGAAGATTACCAACAAAAATTGGTATTGACTTTAGCAGACAGATTACGATGGAAAGGTTTCAGGGAGGCTATTTAATTATGTACAATACCTCAACTCTAAATGTTGTAACTATGATAGGTTATCAAGTATATATATTAGAAAGTGAATATTGGAATTTGGAAATATTGCCATCCACTTGCATTGTTATCATTATTTCCAAGTGTTGCAACTACGATAGATTGTCAGTAGAATCAAATAGGTTATTTAAACCTTTACAACATTCTATTTTAAGTGCTGCAACTGCGATAGACTGTCAATGAATTCAGAGGGATTTTTTAACCCTCAATAACATTCTATTTTCACATGTTGCAGACATGAAAAATTTACCAAAAGAATCTGGAAGGGTTCTCTAAACCTCTACAACCTTCTATGTTCAAGTGCTGCACTGTGAGAGGTTCTGATAGAATTAGAGAGGTTATTTAAATCTATACATCCTATCATGTTCAAGTGCTGCCACCGTAACAGGTTGACAATGATTTCAAGGAGGCTACTTAATTCTGTATACTGCCTCAACTCTAAACACTATACAGTGACAGGTTGTCAAGTCCCAAATGTTATCCCCAAGACTGAAGGGAAGGAGAAAGGTGAGGTGCAAATACGTGACTTAAGAGTAGGAGAAATAACGTACAATTTTTCTTTTGTAACTAGACACATTTATGTTTGATAGCGAGTTTCCAGAGACGCGCTCAAGTTGAAGTTTGGAAATTAACTTCACCACGGTCAATGGAAAACTCTTTATTTTGTTAATAATAGACAATATCTTATTTTCAACTGCTGCAACTATGGTAGATTGTCGGGAGAACCAGGCAGGTTATTTAAATCTTTAAACTTCCTCCAATACAATGCCATAATAACTCTAGGAATCATGCATACCTTGCTATACATGCCTGCTAATTGAGGTGGCACTGTTATAACGCCAATACCATTTGGCTTAATGCCTCAAGAAGCGACAGACTTAAAGAGTACCATTCTTTTATTTGCTTTATGAAGCCCTAAGAAACTAAGGATTTCCCTATGTGTAATAGAGCAGATGGATGTTTTCAGAGAACCTCTTTTATGATGCAACTATATCCATTACAACCTCTATATGGTATGGCCATCAGAATATATTCTCATTTAATGTAACAATCGAAGAAGAGTATTTGACTAAGATATGGCCACATACTAGCATGCATGATCCGATACAAGATAATGAATTCAATGATTCCATTTACTACCAAGCAGAATATCAAGGTACTAGAGAATTGTTCAAGAAATTACTTTATACATGTTTCTCTAAAGAAAAGTAAGGCTTACGCACAAGAAAATGAATTAAACTCTCTAAAACTTACAGGCCTCTTGAGACATTATAGAGTCACCTTGGGTTGTTTCTCCATGAAGAGAAAAGACCTACATGCTTCAGAAAACTGTTCTGGTCGCATACTAGCACCTCTAGAAATTCCACCTCCCCAGTTGCTCTCCTCTTCTCTCCTCCTCTGCCGCACCAAAAAGCCCTTCCCATTCTGTTGTCACTGACCCCTCTATGAGTTTTTTTTCAAGATATTTTTTTTATTCGCCACAAAAAGAGATATTTTCATGCAGTAAATGCCAATTGTAACAAACTAGTCACCCCCCAAACTATTAGTTAATCACGCATTCAAAAGAAAGTGGTCGACTTTCGGTTACAGAGGATCTTTTTTTTTTTTTTTACATGCAATCACAATAATTTTCCCTGAATGATTGCTCCACTAAGAGTGTAACTTCCCATATTTTTCTCCACTAAAAGTGTAACCATTAGGTACTTCCTTACCCACTTCGGTTATCCATCTCTTTACTAATTTTGTCTTCATATTAAAATTATATTTTAAATAATTTGTTTATTTTTATATTATTATAACGTCTAATAATAAGCAAATATTTAATTATCACAATGCCTATAACTTCAATTAACTTTATGGTTAATAAAATAATTAATCCAAATATTAATTGACCCAAAACCACGTTATTTAATTTATCCTTCATTCACATAAAAGCTTATCACAAAACCTTTTAAATCCACTGATTCCTAGTTAACAACACAATCAAACAAGGACACTAATCAATCACATTATTCACAGCATGCTATCAAACAATTATCTCTAAAGGAGAGACCAAATCACATATGGCTTCATGGTCAAGACGAAGTGCAGAGGGGGTATTACACATTTGTGGTAGTAATATGCCACTTGAAAGAATCAAAGATTTTATAGCAGGTTTGTTTTGTGAACCCTCTAATGGAAACTTATTTTATTTAAAAAAATGTATTTCTGGAGAATGCGATAGATGTGGTAACTTTTCATTATTAGGAGAGTGTATGCATGAAAGTAGTTTAGATGAATTTGGACAACTAGTGTATGTAATTTTTTTAAAAAAAATTGAGTATTCTTTAAAAGATGGAAAAAATGGAAAACGTTGTGAGCTAATTGTGGAAAAATTTAATGTGCATGCATTTATTAAAGAATTTAAAGATAAGATTGTACCTAAATATGTTCAACACTCTCAGTATGCTCGTTGGCTTGATAATCAATTTTGTTTATGTAAAAACACATTCCCAATTGGAACTATATTGCCAGTTGTTGATTTTGTTGAAAATTATACTCTTGTTCGACAAGAAGAAATTTAGTCACAGTATTATAATTCAGTGCAAGTAGCTATATTTGTTCATATTGTTTATAGACATGCAAATGATAGTAGAGAAGATAATAGAATTTTTTTGAGAGAGTACCATTTTTATGTAAGTGATAATAAATTGCATTCATCCGAGTTTGTTCAATATTGTTTTGATATATTTTATAAAAAAATAAAAGAGAGATAAATTCAAATGCTAGAACATCTCATATGGTCGGATAATTGCATGAGTCAATTAAAAAATGCTAGAATGTTTTATTGGTTATGTATATTTCATAAGGAAAATAATATCCAACACATATGGATGTTTTTTGATGCCGGTCATGGTAAGGGAGAACACAATGAAGCAGGTGCGTGTGTGAAAAGAGCTCTTGCTAGAGAGAAACTAAAATTTGAGGATGTTGCGAAATTTAGAGATGCACGTGCAATTGTAGATTGGTGCAATACCAAATTATCTACAAGAACAAGTGAGAGCTCAAAAATTCGATGCTTCTTTTGGTTAGTTGAAGAAAATGATATTTTTTCTCGACAAGATTGTGAAACAATTAATGGATCTACAAAATGGAATTCGTTTAAGAGTTTGAATGCAAACACATGGACAATATGGACAAGGGAGTTGGCATGCTTTTGTCAATTTTGTATTGCAGGTGATTGGGAGGCGTGTGAAAATAAAAAATGGGTCAAAAAATGGCAACAAAGAGAGTTAACACCTACATCAACACATGTTCAAAATGGAACGACAATTGAAGATAATCAAGTGTTCGCATCAAATGATTATGATTGTGTTTCAGATCTTGTACAATAAGGTACATTATTTATTGAGTTGAATTTTATATGTATGCATGTTTATATATGTGAATTAAATATATGTATGCACCTGAGGGGAATGAAGAGGAGACAAAGTATTGGTTGGCTAGATGTGTTGAGAGAAAACATAAGTTGGTACATCCTAGAGTGGATTATGAAAACTTTGAGTATTCAACTGGTTCAGTGGTTGTTGTTGGCACCTAGCTTCAAAATATTTGATAAGAAAGAATGGCTTGCTTTCATATGAAGATTATGAAAGACACACGAAGATTATACATTATTCACATTTGATTTTGGCAACCAATATAAAACTAGTTAGATATCAAGGGAGGCCTGCTAATAAATTTTTATGGACACTTTCAATGGATGATCATGAGACAATCATAGATGCATTAAAAAAGAGAGAGGATACAAATGGTACAACAGATTAAATAAATATTGGTAAGTATATAGTTGTATATATATTTAGTTGATATATATATTTCTTTAGTCATTTCCTAATTAAAGTTTTATATCATTTTTTGTTTCAGGTCTCCCAAAACTAGATGCTTTATAAAAAAGAGAGGAGATGCACATATATTATAGTGGAATTCAAATCTAGAGACAGGTAACTATACATAGTTCTAGATACATTTAATTGATAGTATAAATATAAAACTAAATTTAATTCATTGTCATTTTATAAAAAGTTTATAATTGATTTCATATCCCCTTAATCCATTCTCTTAAAACCCCTTACACCATCCTCTTATGTACCATTAATCCAGCCTCTTGCATCCCCTTAAGTCTCTCTATTAATTCCACTTAAGCCATTCTATTAGGACCCCTTAATCCATCCACTTGCATCCCCTTAAGTCTCTCTCTCAACACCCCTTAAGCCATCCTCTTAGGACCCCTTAATCCATATCCTTGTATATCTACCCTTAATCCATCCACTTGCATCCCCTTAAGTCTCTCTCTCAACACCCCTTAAGCCATCCTCTTAGGACCCCTTAATCCATATCCTCGTATATCTACCCTTAATCCATCCACTTGCATCCCCTTAAGTCTCTCTCTCAACACCCCTTAATCCATCGTCTTAGGACCCCTTAATCCATATCCTCATATATCTACCCTTAATCCATCCACTTGCATCCCCTTAAGTCTCTCTCTCAACACCCCTTAAGCCATCCTGTTAGGACCCCTTAATACATATCCTCATATATCTACCCTTAATCCATCCACTTGCATCCCCTTAAGTCTCTCTCTCAACACCCCTTAAGCCATCCTCTTAGGACCCCTTAATCCATCCACTTGCATCCCCTTAGGTCTCTCTCTCAACACACCTTAAGCCATCCTCTTAGGACCCCTTAATCCATCCAATTGCATCCCCTTAAGTCACTCTCTCAACACCCCTTAAGCCATGCTCTTAGGACCCCTTAATTCATCCACTTTCATCCCTTTAAGTCCATCTAGGGTTCATGAGATGCTTAGAATAACAAATCTATATGGGTTAATGGTTTAGGGTTCATCTCCCAGTCTTTAGGTCATATGGTTTAGGGTTTAGGTTTTCTAGGGTTCATGAGATTCTTAGAATAACAAATCTATATGGGTTAATGGTTTAGGGTTCATCTCCTAGTGTTTAGGTCATATGATTTAGGGTTCATCTCCTAGTCTTTAGGTCATATGGTTTAGGGTTTAGGGTTTCTAGGGGTCATGAGATGCTTAGAATAACAAATCTATATGGTTTTTAAGGGTTTATGGTTCATGAGATGCTTAGAATAACAAATCTATATGGGTTAATGGTTTAGGGTTAATCTCCTAGTCTTTAGGTCATATGGTTTAGGGCTTATGGTTTCTAGGGTTCATGAGATGCTTAGAATAACAAATCTATATGGGTTTTAAGGGTTTAGGGTTCATGAGATTCTTAGAATAACAAATCTATATGGGTTAATGGTTTAGGGTCCATCTCCTAGTCTTTAGGTCATATGATTTAGGGTTTAGGGTTTCTAGGGTTCATGAGATGCTTAGAATAATAAATTTGTATGGGTTTTGAGGGTTTAGGGTTCATGAGATTCTTAGAATAAAAAATCTATATGGATTAATGGTTTAGGGTTCATCTCCTAGTCTTTAGGTCATATGGTTTAGGGTTTAGGGTTTCTAGGGTTCATGAAATGCTTAGAATAACAAATCTATATGGGTTAATGGTTTAGGGTTCATATCCTAGTCTTTAGGTCATATGGTTTAGGGTTTAGAGTTTCTAGGGTTCATGAGATGCTTAGAATAACAAATCTATATGGGTTAATGGTTTAGGGTTCATCTCCTAGTCTTTAGTTCATATGGTTTAGGGTTTAGGGTTTCTAGGGTTCATGAGATGCTTAGAATAACAAATCTATATGGGTTTTAAGGGTTTAGGGTTCATGAGATGCTTAGAATAACAAATCTATATGGGTTAATGACAAGGTTCATCTCCTAGTCTTTAGGTCATATGGTTTAGGGTTTAGGGTTTCTAGGGTTCATAGGATAATTAGAATAACAAATCTATATGGGTTTTAAGGGTTTAGGGTTCATGAGATGCTTAGAATAACAAATCTATATGGGTTAATGGTTTAGGGTTCATCTCCTAGTCTTTAGGTCATATGGTTTAGGGTTTAGGGTTTAGGGTTTCTAGGGTTCATGAGATGCTTAGAATAACAAATCTATGTGGGTCTTAAGGGTTTAGGGTTCATGAGATGCTTAGAATAAAAAATATATATGGGTTAATGGTTTAGGGTTCATCTCCTAGTCTTTAGGTCATATGGTTTAGGGTTTAGGGTTTCTAGGGTTCATAAGATGCTTAGAATAACAAATCTATATGGGTTAATGGTTTAGGGTTTCTAGGGTTCATGAGATGCTTATAATAACAAATCCATATGGGTTTTAAGGGTTTATGGTTCATCTCCTAGGACTTAGGTCCTATGGTTTAGGGTTTAGGGTTTTAAGTCATTATCTCAACTCTCCTTAATCCACCCTCTTACATCCCTTTAATTCATTATATCAACTCCCCTTAATCCATCCTCTTACATCCCTTCAAGTCATTCTATCAACTCCCCTTAATCCACCCTCTTGCATCCCCTTAATCCATCCTCTTAAAGGACCCTTAAGTCATATCCTCTTACATCCCCTTAATCCATAATCTTGCATCCCTTAGGTCACTCTCATAATTCTCCTTTAGCCATCCTCTTAGGACTTGTTAAGCCATATCCTAGGGTTCATGACATGCATCCCCTTAATCCACCCTCTTACATCCCTTTAATTCATTCTCTCAACTAACCTTAATCCACCCTCTTACATCCCTTCGATTCATTCTATCAACTCCCCTTAATCCACCCTCTTGCATCCCCTTAATCCACCCTCTTAAAGGACCCTTAAGTCATATCCTCTTACATACCCTTAATCCACAATCTTGTACCCCTTAAGTCACTCTCATAATTCCCCGTAAGCCATCCTCTTAGGACCCATTAAGCCATATCCTAGGGTTCATGAAATGCATCCCCTTAATCCACCCTCTTACACCCCTTTAAGTCATTCTATCAAATCCCCTTAATCCATTATCTTACATCCCTTCAATTCATTCTATCAACTCCCCTTAATCCACCCTCTTACATCCCTTCAAGTCATTCTATCAACTCCCCTTAATCCACCCTCTTGCATCACCTTAAGCCATCCTCTTAAAGGACCCTTAATCCACAATCTTGCATCCCTTAAGTCACTCTCATAATTCCCCTTAAGCCATCCTCTTAGGACCTGTTAAGCTATATCATAGGGTTCATGACATGCATCCCATTAATACACCCTCTTACATCCCTTTAAGTCATTCTATCAAATCCCCTTAATCCACCCTCTTGCATCCCCTTAAGCCATCCTCTTAAAGGACCCTTAAGTCATATCCTCTTACATACCCTTAATCCACAATCTTGCAACCCTTAAGTCACTCTCATAATTCATCTTAAGCCATCCTCTTAGGACCCATTAAGCCATATCATAGGGTTCATGACATGCATCCCCTTAATCCAGCCTCTTACATCCCTTTAAGTCATTCTACCAACTCCCCTTAATCCACTCACTTACATCCCGTTAAGTCATTCCACCAACTCCTCTTAATCTACCCTCTTGCATCCCCTTAAGCCATCCTCTTAACTCCCCTTAAGGCATTCTCTTAGGACCCCCTTAAGCTATATCCTCTTAGGTACCCTTAATCCATCCTATGGAAAACATCATTTGAATTTGTATGGAATTTATAAGATCCAATTTTCTAACTTTTAATATATATTGTTCTTTTCTCGCATGAATTATTTACTTAAATGACTCATAAAAACTATATTTTTGATTGGAGGTAAAAAAATGGGTTTTGAAGGGGCCCAAAACCCTTTACAAAATAAAGCAGCTGATAAAAAAAGATAACAACATTACATAGTAATCAACCCAACGGTAGCCAACCAACAACACTACATATTGTTGAGTACCTTTGCGGCCTCCACTTCACTAGCAGCCACCTTCTACACATCATCCATAGTATCAAACACCTCTATACCAGAGGCCCCACCCTGAGCTTTCATTTTGTTTCTAGTTCTAACCCTTGACCAACCAGTTTTAACCTCACCACTCAAAACACTACCTTTAACACCACCCTTCTCACCAGCACAATCCACATCTGACAGCTTACCCACAACAACAGTATGATTGGCAGACACATTATCCTTTCTCTTTTTCATAGTAATCACAGGGGAGATCACCTTGGCAGAGTCAGAAATTCCCAAAACCTTAGAGATATCTCCACTCTTCATCACAACATTCCACATTTTATCCTCAAGGGATAAGATTATCCCTTCCAAGTTCTCCTCATTCATAAAACTAGGCCACGTGAATAAGGAAATGTACAACTCAATGCAAAATAAGATCAAAAGCAACTTGAAATTAGCATTCATTGTTAATAATAGTCATTTCCTCAAAAGGAATAGGATTATTTAAATCCCACTCCTTTCTTTCTCTAACACCAAAGTTAGCAAAGAAATCAGCTAACATATTTCCCTCTCTCAATATGTGGGAGATATAAAAAGTGTCAAAGGAATTGATGATTTCAATGAAGTCCCTGACCAAGGCCTCAATAGTCCAAGATGGAGGTGAAGCATTCTTCAAATTATTTATAATGTTTAGAGAGTCACCCTCCAACCAGACCTTCCTATACCCTTTTCTTTGAGCCATTTTGAGTTCATGATAGGCTGTAGCTGCCTCCACGTAGTGGTTTGTCTAGATTCCCAAAGGGAGTGCCACAACTGAGAGAAGCCTACCATTAGAATTTCTAATCACTCCCCCACATCCTGCAGGTCCCGAATTTCCTTTTGTCACACCATCAAAATTTATCTTAACCCAACCATCTGGTGGCGCCTTCCAAGCAACATATTCTCTTGAGGATTTCCCTTTAGATACTAGAAGAGATATATCACAAGGCAACTTCCACTTTTGTGCAATAGGGATATCATAGGAACAAAGATTAATCTTTTGTATAGCATAAAAAGAGATCCTAGAAAGAAAGTTTACCTTAATACCTGCACAAATCTTATGAGCCACAGATAAAGTCGAAAGAGAAGAATTTCTAAAATTTTTGTTGTTGCACTCCAGCCAAACCCCCCATATCATGTGAGGCAAAGCAAGAGACCTCAAAATCTACAGAGCTGGATTAGATGAGGGGGCAACCCATTGATACCATAAATATTTGATAGAACCAAGAAACACCCAACTAAGATTCCAAAGTAAGAGCACATGATTCCAGATCACACCAACATATCTACACCCAATCAGCAAATGATAAGTATTTTCCACTTCCTCTTCACAAAGAAAGCATCTATTGGGCATAACAAAACCTCTTTTAATGATATTATTAGTAGTTAATATTTTGTTTTGGAAGAAGAGCCAAAAGAAAATGTTGACCTTAGGAATCATTCTAGAGGACCAAATAGAAACCCAAAAAGGAGGCGAGCCAATAAAGGATTCATTGAAATGAAAATCTGAAGCAACAGAGAAGTTACCAGCAGAGGAAGGCTTCCAAAAAACCTATCAAGAGAAGGGAGAGAAGGAATATGAACCAAAAAAATAGAATTATAAATAAGTTCCAGAACAGGGTCCACTTCATGCAACTTCCTCCAACAACCTCCGTCCATATAGTCAGCAAAAAATCTTCCAAACTATCACACATAGAGGTCCATAAAGGGTTGAGCCCATGGCTCATCCTTGAGTGGCCTATTGCCATACCAATTATCATCCCAAAACAAAATAATCCTCCCATTACCCATCTTCCAAAAGAGACCCTTAGCCACAATCCTTTGAGCCTTCAACATACAATTCCAAAGCACAAAATCATACGGGGGATTAAACTCATGAGATAAAAAATCTCTAATCCCATCAGCACCATGTATGTATTTGCTCCAAGAAATTTTTTCCCACTCACTTTTGGCTAGCAAGAGATTCCACAATTGTTAACCCAAAAGAGAAATGTTAAACGTTATGATTTTGTGGATGCCCAGCCCACCAGCCTTTTTAGGCTGATAGAAATCATCCCTGTTAGATTTTAAGATCAGATTTAATACACAAAAAATTAATTCAAAATCAAACACAATAACACAACAAATACCCTGGGAAAACTCTCCTCTTGAGGGAGAAAAACCCAACAAAAAATATATCTCTTATATATATAAGCAATGACAACAAGTATCTTTACAATGAGGCCACACACAAGGTCAATAAACAACACTAGCAATGGTTGTAACAAACACTAATAATCTGCCCTTCAATCTGCACTTGAATAGACTCACAATCTGCTCCTATATGAATTCACACTACTCTTGTTGAAGAACTCGCACTTAATGGAGAAGGAGATCAAACTTTTCTTGATGCACAAATGAGAGAAAGTGACCTTCTATATATACATGTTTCTTAGAGGGGTCGCACCTTTTCAAGGACAAGGCCGACCACCATAAAACTAATTACAAATAATAAATAATAATTACAAAGGAGGTCGGCCATCTTAGAGATATGTTGTCATTAAATAATCACAAATAATTAAGGAAGTATGAAGCCTGAAGCTGCAATAACATCAACACTCCCTCTTAGCTAGGGAGGAATACTTCTTGCTGCACAAGACACATCACCTGATCGTGATGCCAACCACAATGGCTACAACCATATGTGGAAAAGAAATGATATCACCTCATCGTGATATCAGATATCACCTCATCGTGATATCAGATATCACCTCATCGTTATATCAACCATAATGGCTACAACCATGTATGGTATGTACAAGTGTTCATCACTTGCATGATGTTGTCACCTCAACATGACTTTCACCATGGCTCTCCCAGAGGGTGAAAACACAAGTACAAGAGGAATCATCATGGAATCTCTCACGTGATGATGTCATGGAGTCACACACATGACATCCACAATGGCTCTCCCAGAGGATGGAATCAAGGGATTTCACCTCAAAATTATCTTATAGAGAAGAACTCATTAATCAAGGGATTTCACCTCAAACTTCTCTCACAGAGAAGAACTCATTAATGAGGATCACTGATACTGAGACTCCTTCTCAGTTAAGGCTGTATTCTCCACTATACCAAGCTTATCTCAAAAGTACACAAACTTTATCCTATAGAGAGGCTTGGTGAGAATGTCTGTTGTCTGCTCATCAGTGCTAATATACCTCAACTGTATAGCTTTCCTCAATACCATATCTTTGATATAGTGGTATTTGATCTCAATATGCTTGGTTTTGTCATGAAACACAGGATTAACAGAAAGCTTCACACAAATTTGGTTATCACAATGAATGATAGTAGGCTCCATTGATTGTCCAAACAATCTTGCAAGGAGCTTACGAAGCCACATTGCTTCCCAAGCTGCTATACAAGCTGCAATATACTTTGCCTATGCTGTACTCAATGCTACATATGACTGCTTCCTACTGCACCAGGAAATCATAATAGATCCCAAATTGAAGCAACATCTAGAGGTGCTCTTCCAATTAGTATAACCATGCAGTTCCAAGTCCACATCTAAAGAATATCTCAACCCATATCCAATTGTGCCACACAAGTATCTCAGGATATGCTTTGCTGCAACTAGAAGTATTTCCTTGGTTCACACATGAACTTGACAAAATGCACTTATTGCAATCTAGTCTAGTATAGATACATCAATGATCCAATCAACTAATTATACATAGTAGGATCCACCAGATCTAAACTAGTTGCATCCTCCTTAAGCTTCTGAAAATTTGTTTCCATAAATCAACATAAAGAACCAAGATCAACTAGATTACCATCTTCTTCAAGTTCAAATGGCTCCCTCTGAATCTTCAAGCTCTTACATCAACCTTCTGACCTCTTTGTCCAAGATTGATTGCAATGCTTGCCTTAGATAAATGTTTTCTAGTGCACACCTGTGGTACTATAGAGAGTTCAAAATAGTCCTCCTCGACCTCATCCTAGATCACACTATTCTGAATAGGTTTGCGAAGCTACCAATGACAAATCTAGAAGACAGTCTTGAGCAATTATGATCTCAATAGTTGAAGGGATCCTCTAAGGGTTTACCACCTAGCCTTGCAATACAGTAATCTTCACTTCTTCTCAGTAAGTTACAAAACTCCCTTTTGATCCCTGCTTCAGAGATTGCAAAGAAGACTTCTAGAAGTGAACTCCCTATGGCCACCAACTCAGTCCCATGGCTGCAAGTTGTGACTTCACGCTTGATCATTTCTTTGGTCAGCATGACTTCCTCACAAGATGCCTCAAGCTTTTCATCACTAAGCAATCTCTCATCACCTTCTTACTCCTAGAATAGTGAACTACAAACATTTTAGAGAGATATTACTAACAGTTTATAATTATCCAAAGAAATATCAAGGCTGGAATCATACAAGGTTTACTATTTCAAGTTATAGCATGAATACATAATAATTTATGAACAACATTAAAACATGAATAAATAAATCAACACAAAAGAGAAATATATCAAAAGATCAGAATGAAGGGATAAGGAAACTTATCTTTATTGAATTTTGATATAACTCTTTCTTCCATCTTTTACTCCTCTCGAGAGTGCCAAACTTAGCACAACAAAAAAAAATAATCTGCACAACTATAGATTTCTTGAATGCATTATGTAGTTAGCATGTCGAATCAACTCTCTCCAAGAATTCAAGGCTCTATCACAGTTCATGCATTAGAGAATGATATCGATGTGACCAACTAATCACCATCGAATTTATAGTTCTCTTTTTATTTCAAAGTTACACTCAGAAATATTCACAACCAACATGAAATAACTTGCAATAAATGAAATCTTCAAAGGATCTTATGCTAGTGAACACAATTCAAGAGAAACCACTATCTCTCTTTACTAATTACAAGATCCAACTAAATGATATAACTCAGCAAACAAAGAATACTTATCTCTTTAAATATTCTGATGGATGCAAATGATGGAAGCTGCTTTTGCATACAGATCAACACACAACCTTCATGGCTTGAACACAGACCCATGGCTTAGAATAGAAATTCCCTAGAATCCTTTCGAGGAGAGATCTCATCCACATCCACAAATGAAGCATGTTGATTAGGCCTGGTGGTGCAATCCTTTGCATAGTGACCAAACATATCACAACGAAAACATTGGACTTTGGAGAGGTCCCACTTCTTCTTGAATGTGGGAGCACCATCAGCTCCTTTATCTCTATTCCTCTTGAAATATCCTTTCTTTCCACCTTTCTCTTTCTTCTTCGAGGATTGAGTGGAAAGATCATGAATGTCTTCGTTTGTAGAGCTTTGACCAATACCTGTTGCAGCCAACCTAGACTCTTCTGGAATACAATTTATCCTCAAACGATCAAACTTGGGAAGTTTTGATCTTGCATTGGTTCCTTGAATGTAAGACTCCCAAGATGAAGGAAGACCATTAACGGCAAGCATGGTCAAATCCTTCACATCAACAAAATGACCAATAGAAGAGAGTTGATCTCTCAATTAAAAATTCTTCATGAAGTAAGTGATGACAAATTCTCCTTCCGCCATCTTCACATGATGAAGTTGTTGCTTCAATGCAAGTGCACGGCTTGTGTTGTTGATCTCATACATCTCCTCCAAAGACTTAAACATCTCCCTTGTCATCTTCATCTTAGAGATGATGGGAACAATATGATCTTGCATGGAATCAACTAACATCTTCTTTGCCTTAATATCTTTCTTCTTCCATTGAATCTTCTCTTCCTCATCAACAGGCTCAGAAACTTTGCTCTCCACGAACTCAACCAATTCACTTTCTTCCAAGGTGAGCATAATTCTGAATCTCCAAGATGTGAAATTAGATGCTCCCTCAAGTCTATCCTCAAGCTTAAGACCGATCACCATCTTGACGAAGAGATAGAAGTAAAAAATGATGAGAAAGAGAGTAAGGAGTATCACTGTAATAAAAATATGATCAAGATATTCTTCAAACCCACTTTGATACCATGTTAGATTTTAAGATCAGATTTAATGCACAAAAAATTAATTCAAAATCAGACACAATAACACAACAAATACCTTGGGAAAACTCTCCTCTTGAGGGAGAAAAACCTAGCAACAAATATATCTCTTATATATATAAGTAATGACAAAGTCTCTTTACAATGAGGCCACACACAAGGTCAATAAACAACACCAACAATGGTTGTAACACACACTAATAATCTTCCCTTTAATCTACACTTGAATAGACTCACAATATGCTCCTATATGAATTCACACTACTCTTGTTGAAGAACTCACACTTAATGGAGAAGGATATCGAACTTTTCTTAATGCACAAATGAGAGAAAGTGACCTTCTATATATACATGTTTCTTAGAGGAGTCGCACCTTTTTAAGGACAAGGTCGGTCACCATAAAAATAATTACAAATAATAAATAATAATTACAAAGGAGGTTGGCCATCTTAGAGATATGTTGTCATTAAATAATCACAAATAATTAAGGAAGTATGAAGCCCGAAGCTGCAATAACATCAACAATCCCAAGCAACCAAATGAGTTCTTTTTTTTTTATCTTCAACACCCATCCAAAGGAATTTTTCCTGAATTCCTTCCAAGATATCCACAAATTTCCTCGGCATGTGAAAGAGACTAAGAGCATAGACCAGAATATTCTGAAAGGTGGATTTAATCAACTAAAATTTTCCATCTTGGCTCAACAAAGCCCCATTCCACCTAGCCAACTTGGAATTAAATTTGTCAATCAAACCTCTCCATAAGGAATCTGAAGCCTTAGAGCATAAGGGGAGCCCCAGGTAAGAAGCAGGAAGTTCACCAATTTGACACTACATAATTTTGGCTATCCTATTCTATCTTTGAATTGGAGTGTTAAAAAAGAAAATCACACTCTTTTGTAAGCTAACCTTTTGCCTAGAAGCAACCTCATACATTTGAAAAATCAGCTTGATAGCCTTAGCTTCCTTAATAGACGCCTGCCCAAGAAAAAGAGAATCATCCAAAAAATGTTGATGAGAGCAAACAAGGTTAGCAGAAGAAGGGGATGACCCAGTCATAAGACCAAAATTAACAAATATTTGGATAAGACGACCCAAGGACTGAACCATAATGATAAACAAGAAGGGAGAGATAGGATCCCCTTGTCATAGACCCCTAGAGCAATCAAAGAGAGGAGAAGCAGGCCCATTGATGAGCACAAAGAATTGAGAAGTTGAAATAAGCTAATGCACAAGAGCCACCATTTTCTCCGCAAAACCAAAGGAGAGAAGAATCTTAGAAAAAAAACCCAGTCCACTCTATCGTAAGCTTTAAGTAAATCAAGCTTGAGGATAAACCCAACCTGTTTATTGATAGTAAGAGAGTGAATATTCTCATGAACAGTGAGAATAGAGTCCAAAATTTTCCTACCAGCCACAAAATTGTTCTCTGCTGAGGAGAAATGATGAGAGGAAATTTTTTTTGCAACCTCAATGCCAAAACCTTGGAGAAAATCTTATAAATCAAGTTGCAAAGACTGACAGGTCAAAACTCCTCAAAAGAAGCAGCACTAGGCCTTTTGGGAATGAAGACAATAAAGGAGGAGTTCAACTCCTTTAAAAGGAAACCCAATCTGAAAAAATCCTTAGTAGCCGCAACATCTTTCGCAATAATTTCCAGAAAACACTGAAAAAAGAACATGGGAAAGCCATCAGGGCCCAGAGCCTTATTACCTTCAAAGGAGAAAAAAACACACCAAATTTCATCCGCTAAAGGAATATTGACTAACTGCTTGTTGAGCTCATCATCCACCAACTGGGGAATATCCCTAAGAATATCCTCTTGACAGGACAAATCAAGCTCCCCCTCCACTGAAAGTAGCTGAGAGAAATAGGAAGCACCAGCAAGCTACAAATCAACATCCTTCTCCAGAGCTTGATTATTATAGTTAATTAGATTAATCCGGTCAGAAGCCCCATGTTTCAGCATAGACATATGAAAAAACTTAGTATTTCTATTGCCACTTTTCAACCACATGATCCTTGAACGTTGCTTCCAAAATTCTTCCTCCTTCACAATTATATTATGCAACTTGGAAAGAAAAACATTCTCCTTCAACATCAAATCCTGATCATACCTAGACATTTGAATGACTTGCAAAATTGAGTGAAGCTCCTTAGAAACCCCATCTTTCTCCATTAAAATATGACCAAAAGAGGTACAGTTCCATTTTCTAACATTATTCTTAACATTAGCCAACTTTTTAACAACTATATACATAGATGACCCATCCACATTAATGTTCCACCAATCCTTAACCAAATTACCCAGATCAGGATGACACGTCCACATTTTCGCAAATCTAAAAGGAAAGTTCTTGCCACCCAACAAATCCACAGACAAAGCCAAGGGGAAATGATCTGATCCCAATCTGGTAAAAGCTAAGAGGGAATAGGAGTAGTGGACTAACCACTCAGGGGTTATAAGAGCATGATCTAGCTTAACCTGGATGGGGGCATTACCCACACACCTATTTGACTAGGTAAAGGAAGCCTCTTTCAGATCCAAATCAAGAAGAGTTGAGTAACTAATGAACTGCATTAGGTCGTATCTGCTATCATCCACATTCTGTGAGCCACCCAGCTTATCAGCATCATGCAGAGGAGTATTGAAATCTCCAATGACCAACCAATTACCAATATTATGGAAAAATTTAAAAGAAGCAATATTCTCCCAAAGCCTTTTTCTAGCACTCTTACAATTAGGAGCATAAATATTAGACAAAGTCAAGGAAAACTTATCATAAAGGTTGAAAAAAGAGGTCACAATCCCACCTCCACACCAATAATCACCCTAAGATTCCAAAAGGCCACAACCCACCAGAAGCACCAACCACCTTAGAACAATGCATCCCACAATCCTTGAAAAACTTCATTCTCAACCTAGAAAGTTTATCCAATCCCATTTTAGTTTCATAAAAAATATAGTTACTTTACTTATAAGTCAGTCTACCATGTGATTGTCACTATAAAATTATTTTATCAAGAGACTATGTAATTATAAATTTGTGGTCTTGACCTAAAAGTTGATAAGCTTTAATTATATTGTTACGCCTCGCCGCGCAAACCCCAAAGGAACAAATATAAACACAACATTTTTTTTTTTAAAAGAACATAATAAATGTACTTAAGTATTCTAACATAACAATGTTCTAAGTTGTACAACTAAATCCCTTGGGGGTACACGAGGTGACATTACTAAATTAACTCAAAACAAAGATAATAGATTAAACAATAGTTAAACAATTACATAAAACCGTTCATCATGACATCAATTAAACATTCATTCACGATATCAAGAAAGATGTGGATATACCAAATAAAACCATACATACATATGGCAATCAATGAATCATAAAGATATAAAGTATATATATATTTCGATAGACACAACATAACATAATCAACAATTACAATGATAGTTCACGAATGATTACAAGGTATGATATTACAATACATCCATATGAAAATACATCCCAATAATCTCATATACAAATTACATCATAAAACTTCCCAACATACATGGGAGTCAATACATCAATAAATAAATACATCAATAGCACAAATACACATCTGGAGCATATGAATCCTGGATCAACAACATCTGCCAAAACCCTACAATGAAAGATACAACTGCAACCAAAGGGAACCCAATGGGGTGCGAAGCATGTTCCACCTAACCACCCCCTGTGCTGGGAGTAGACAAGGAAGGATCCCCGACCAAGTACTTCTAACATTAACAAAAGACTAACTCCATACAAGATGACATAACATCAAAAGACCACATAGAAACTAAACAATGACAATTAACCAAAAGACATAACAATAGACCACTATCAAAACATAACAGTAAATCACTTTCCCAATAATACAACAATAGATCACGAAACACATCATCAATAAATCTCAAGTCATAATATCAAAAAACTACTTCCAGAGGACTTCAATAAAACAACACAAATGGAATGTTAGAGGAGAGTGTTATCGCATGGCTTAACATGGATTATCCAGACAACCTATCACAAGGTGCTGCCTCCATCTATACATGGATTATCCAGACAACCTAGTTTAAGGTGTCGCCTCCATCTATGGTTCTCCTAACAGCCTATCTCAAGGCGTCGCTCCATAGGGTTACTCATGCGGAATCGTTAACCTTTCATGAAGACAAGGCAACAATCTTGCCAACCACAGCCTTCTCAGTCCCCTTTAGTCTGTGATAGCACTAACAGGTGGATGAGGCATCACAATTATCTTATTAATGTTTAATCCCCACCCATGATTAATTACTTAGGTTATCACTGATTACTCTAACTCTATGTGGGTTACCCTGAAAGCCCCTTTGTGTGCCGGCCCCCACTTAGAGCCACTCTCTCTAAACACTCAACACAAAATATCCAACACAAAGGATTATATCAACAAGAAAGAATGAACCAATCAAATGGATCCTCCGCGAGGCGTAACCATCTCGCCAAAACATATGAAACACATCCAAAACATGGTACAATCCAAGTGCAAACTAAATCACAACCATGGCCAAAACATAGGCCAAGCATCAAAATACGAGATCACAATTACACATTAGTATCCCCACCTCTAGAAGTTCTAAACGACAACTTAAGCTCCTATAACAGGATAGGCTAACTCTAAGGTTTTCCCGCAAGACATAAACCCAATTAAAGAAAATCAAATTAAATAAAATGAATAATATCAAGAGTGAATAAATCATAGAACAATGCCAAACAAACTACAAGGCACAATAAACTTCACCAACTTCATAAATCAATAACTCGAGAAAGTTCGATTAAATTCAAAGCATATAGTTTATTTCTAATACAGAATATCTCCAATAAATAAATAAATTAATTACTCAAGAAAACTTCATTTTATATAAAACACCTAATTTATCTCTAACTTTCACAATTACATTATCACATCGCAACTTTAAATTATATAATTATTCCTATTCTCAGCATATAAAATCCCTTTTTATACATACATACATACATACATACATACTATATACATACATACATACATACATACATACATACATACATATATATATATAACATATATTCAAATTATGCATTATGAAAAAAATTGCTTTTATAATACACAATAACCTAACAAACACACACACACACATATATATACATATATATTTTTATATATATATATATATAAATATATATTATAAATTAATATCAAATGAAACGAATTTACATTAATTAAAATTGAATATGAATTAATTTTAAAAAAACAAATTTAAAACAAAACATAACCATTATTATAACTTACGCCCCTCCCCACATCACTTGTGGTATGCAGTACCACAACCGCCTGTGGTACTACATACCATAGGGTGGGCAGGGCCGCAACCCTCATAGGCTGCGACCATCAGCCTTGGTGTCTGTGCGCAGCCTGTGGCGGCTACATTCAGCAAACTCCCATGGGCCGTGGGTGGTACGGCCTCGGCCGACCCCCACCCACTAAAAATTATATATATATATATATTTAATTTTTTTATTTTAATTTTAATTTCTTTTTATCAAAATATTTCGTTCGAAAAGAACACAAAAAAGGGTTTGAAATAACACATTTAAAATGCATATTTTATTATATTTGGAATCAAATATATATATATTCATTTATATATCTATATATATATATATTTAAAAGGAACAAAATATTATATATATATATATATGAAAGTACATATATTCATGAAGAGTTTCAAAACAAATAAAAAAAATAAAAAATTGTTTAATCAGACTCAATACTAAATTTGGGCATTCAAATTCAACCCAATAATAACAAGATTTTCTACTAAAACCAAAATCTCACCACTAGTTTTATTGAAGAGTTTCAGAATATTTCACACTAGTTTTCTCCAAAGATTCAAGGATTTAACACAACAAAACAAAAACCCTTTTTCAAACAAAATATCAATTTAAATTATGGCAAACAGGGTTTTCTTTTCAAACAAATAATTTCTCAACTCGATTTTATTGAAGAATTTTGAAGGTTTTAACTGTAGTTTTCAACAGAGAAATTCAAAGGTTTAACAATCAAATTCAAAATCACAGATGATCTCATTCAAAACATAGAGAAAGTAATTTTTCAACATGGCAACAAGATTTTGTTCACAGATTCAAAAAGAAGAAAACAATAGATTTAGGGGAACTTGGAGTCCTTTGTTCGATGTAGAATCCCCTCTGTAGCTTCTTCTCGATTTCTTGCCTTCAACTCTCTTCTAAATCTATCTTTTCTTCAAAACAATTCTTTTACCTAGAAGCACAAAACAAAAACCTATCTTTTCTTTTTCTTTTTCAGACCAAAAACCAAAGAAAAACCCCTGTGTGTAAACATCTTTTCACAATAAAAATAAATAATAATCAATAAAGCTCTCATCTTTTTCCTCAAAAATCCTTCTAATCATTGGTTATTTTCTTGCTTTTAAAAGCACACACTTATCTCATACTTTTAATTAACAATTAATTATTTTCTCAAGATATTATCTACATATTTTCTAATTTAATATGAGGAAAAAAACTAATATATAAGTGTCACCATCAATATTAATTTAAATTAATTTCTTACACATTTAATTAATTAAATAAATTTTAAATTTACAATATATTTTAAATTCCACATTTTACAAACTTGCAATAAATCAAAGCAATGAAACAACATTAATTAATCTTATAAAATAAAGATTAATTAAATAACCACTAACCAAAAATAAAATAAATAATCAACAATCAAACTACACAACGACAAGAAAAAAACCTCAATCATGACACAACAACCTCACAACGGGATGACAGACTTGGGACGGGGACACTTCCTTATCAACTCCCTTTTTCAACATTGTACCCATTGGGTTAATTTAATGCTCGCCCTATCTTGCCAAAGTAGGTGGAATCGAGACTCCATTCCTGCAATTCCTGCATACCAATAAACGTCAAGTAACATGTGTATATATAATCAAAAACATCATATCGTGAGAAGGAATTGTAGCGTAGCAGGGCACTCATAAACGAGTGGTGCTGCACTGTCCTCTCACCAAAGCTATACTAACAAATACAACATTAGATGTAAAGTAACAATTCTAACTAACTAATCACATCATAAACTAATTACTAAACCACTACATCACAATGTATTACTGAAACCAAATTAACATCACAAAATCACAACATTGACATATATAATATTAAGGAAAAACCATTGCATAATCAAATAATCTAAACACCACACCAGGTATCATAAATCATCATAATAATGTCAAATGTAGCAATCAACTAAACAATGCATCCACACACACCAAGTCGGTGAACTAATCACCATCACAAACTAGTATCACACTAACACATAAGAATAACAAATAGTAGCAAAGAGTATCAACAACATGGGGGTATTACATATATCTACATGCACATATATGTTTCATCATGTTATATAGTTGTATTAAACATCAATATACATTATATATGTTTCTTTGATGTATGAACTTCAATGAACTTATTAGTCACTTTTTAAATATCTTGTTCCAATTTTATAGATTATACATTTCACGTCATGTATTTACCACATTTTATATAATTGTTCAATTGTATAGATTATACATTTTGTGCATACAAAGAGATAGATTTTTGTTTATTGACTCAAATATTTGCTAGAATTGGAAAATAGTTAAAATTACCTACCCTTAGTTTATTATGAATATGATCTAAACTATTTAAGGAATGTTTTAATTTGTCACCCAACCATGTGATAAATTATATATATGAAATTTGATTCTAGATAAGAATTTATATAGTGCATGTATTACTTGAAAATTAGATAAAATATTTATACATACATGAGTGCATATAACCATCAAAATGAACATAACATCATCATAATTGACTGCATATATAATCACCATATTAAAGTCAACTGATATAAATAAACAAAAACATGAAAATATTAATCAATATAATGTATGTTAAATAGTCCATGAAATAACATGTTCAAAATGTATATGTCAAATCCAACACATATTTAAATAAAACTCTAGAGATCTATAGTCCATAAAATTTAAAACCATCTAACTAGCAGGCTGATCGGTCATATAAAGTTTCCTCTTTGTTCCATGTTGACTAGATGTACCTGTATCATGTTGTAAAAGAGTACAAGAAACTTGAAAATATAAACTTTTAGATAAAAATAAATTTAATTAAATATCTAGTAAATATAATAAAATGATTTTTAGTATGCATAATTTACCATATGATCATGTGAATCTACTGACACATTTTGTTAAATGGGTAGCATAACTGTCAATTGAGAAGATCCAAATGCTTGATCTACTATATCCTGAATGTTCATATAAAGCAAACAATATGTTAAAACCTCGAATGTATGTATATTTAAAAGGTCTGTAAAAAATATATAGGATATTTAGTAAAGTTTACAACCTCGAATGATATGACCTCATGATCACGCACTTGAGATTTCCCATGCATAAATACTGATGATGTCTTAGGTGCACCCACCATGGGTATCTCATGAAATCCCTGCATATAGATGTACAAAAATTTGTATAGATCAAATTCACACATGTGTATGTAAATGAACAAATTAAATTAGATCTATGATGTGTAGTTAATTTAAACTTAACAAATTTTTGAAAGCACACACCTGAGCTGATGATGTCTCAGGAGCACTCACCACAACTTGTGGTTGGTTAGTACTAGGTATTGTATGACCTCCCTGCATCTAGATATAATATATCATTTCACACATGTGTACAAATTCAAATTAAATTAGATATATCCACACAAATTATTTAATATATATTGGTTCAAGTACCTGACCAAAAGGTGAGCCCATATGTACAACACTCGACATATAGACACAATCATATTGAGTTCCAGACATTGTTTGATCATGCATCTACATCAAACACTTGTTGAATTAATATTATATTATATATATAATTTGATGTTAAATTATTTACATGAATTTTGCACATTTCAAACAAATTAAATTTAAGTTCAAAAGATGAACATACCTATGTAGGATGATCCTCAAAATATAGTAAATTCATATATGACTCTGTCCCAGATGCATTTGGGTCACCTGAAGTGGATGTTTGAGTATTCCCATAGCCCGAGCCTCCATGCTCTCTATTGGCCACTTCAACTACCGTGTGTGTAGTATGATGAGTGAGATGTCCTGAAAGAAAACTCAATGCTCCTAATGTCGATAACATGGTCTGCTACTGAAATGCAGTGGGAACACCAGGAGAAGGAGGAGGAACAATAGGAGAAATCAAAGCACGTCACTAAGGATCGACAGGTGCTCCTACTCTATGTTGGGGCATGCCATGCCCAACTCCCTGAAATGACCTCATATCAAAATAGTTGGGTTTTAGACCCAACTCAAACTCAACTCATAACTTTCTCAAAAAGTACAGGGGAACCTCATAATTTCCATGTGGTGGGTTATCAAACACCATCCACCATCTATCCCAAAAATGTGCAGCTATCTGCGGGTGCCTACACCATAAAATTGAAATTCATTTTTTGGTGGGTGGAATTGGTTGGTTTGTTTTGGGGTTAAAAAAATGTTGGCACATGGCTTGTTTTGTAATTTTAAGGTCATTAATTTCTTTATAGGACAATCCATCTACATAGGATTGTCTCCTCTCTTCTCTTCATTGATGCAACCTATCTAGGTCTGCATCAATAGATCAAACAGAATCGACAATAGTTTGCATCGTAGATGCAAACCATGTAAGATGGGGGGGATTCTAGGCTCATTTTTTATTAGATCTATATTTCCCTAAATCACAATAAGGTTTTGTCTAATGCTCTCTCTCAATTGAGCCTAATCTATTATAGGAGGTGGGGGGTTAAGAGGTGGAGAGTGTGGAGGTGTGGGGTTTTGTTGTGGTGGCAGATCTGGATGTATGGGATTAGTAGGAATTTGTGCAACAAGCATAGAATCCAATATGTTCAACTCTGGATCCATATAAATGTAATGAAATGGCAACTGCATCTTAAACAATTAAAAAATATATATCAACAAAATAATTAAATAATGCACACAATTTGAAAGTTATTTAAAAATCACATTGAATGTGCACAAATTCAGAATACATTTCATTTGAAGAACATTCTATTTATAACATTAAAAAATCCATAACATTATTTAAATTCATAGCATGTACACATTAAATTGAGTCCAGTACATGTGCGTGTTAATATGAAGGGTTTGTTGTTACTACCAACTCTTAGAATGCAACTAAAAATGGAGATAATTGTCACACCAAGGTCATAAAATTTTAATATTTAATCCTACCTACATGTTACTTAAAACTAATTATTAACACCTTTTAGTAACCCTTCCAAGAAGAATCATCAAGTATATCTAAAATACAAATCCACTGTATAATTTAGATCAATATGTATACTATAATTAAGATACCTAAAATATCTAAGGATGCACTAAATTACATTTTGTGTACATGGAAAGGAAGCTCATATGTTGAGTCAAGTATAAGTGCTTCTATATATAAACTTTGTAGAGGATGACATATTTGTTATAATTCATCTAGGCATTTTATTTTAAACCTTTAATAAATGGGATGGTTCAATTATAAATAGTTTTGAGTTAGATCTCTATGTGGTACATAGGATACCTCTCAGTGAAAATAGGGAGGTAAGTTCTAATTATAACTCTAATGGGTGGAAATGAAATTAGGGGGTTTTATTAGAACCCTATGAATGCATGCACTATGCCATTGGTTTTAAACTTATTTTTAGCTAGATATCACTTGATACTTAAACTATAGCCAAATTTGATGATATACATTAATTGATTTATTTAAAATAAATAAAACCACATGGATTAAGGTAAAGACTTAAGATTTAAATTTAAATAAATCACTAGATCAACATTAAAACTAGGAGTTGGATAAAATGTAGATCAAGAATTGAGAGCTCGCAAAAGGCTACGATATCAACAATGAGGCTTCTTTGAATCATTATTGGAAAAAATAAATAAGAAGATTAGTAAATAGAGATTGTGTTCACATGAGGTGAGAAACCATTTTATTTCTATAAATAAAGGACTAAAGAATGAATTCAAACAAGACACATGTAGATATATAACTTTGATTTCTCAAATTGGGTGTTAATAGGAGGTTAGGGTTTGTTTAGAGTGTCTTCTATTACATATATAAAGGTGGAAAAAGAGAAGGAAAGGTCCCCACTAATTTAGGCTATGAACAACTCAAGAATGAGTGTCAAAATGGGTAAATGATGAAAATCATGTAGTTTAATTCAAGTAAAAATTATACTAGATTCTATTTATATATTAGGATTATTGATAGACAAGGGTGCTCAATGGAGCTCATAAATATCAAGCCTATCATTAATTAACTAATTCATCAATAAGTAATTTATTCTTCTAAGTTTTTATGGGTCTAGAGCTTTATCTTTTGGGGCGAGGGGAAGTTTACTCATAAGTGTGGTTGTTTCCCAACAAGAGTATATCTATAGAGCTAAGGTATATCAATTGTGAATACATGTATTTATCAAGTATGACATAAAATTTAATTAAATCCGAGGACATAAATTGATTTATCTAAATTTTCAAATTTCATGATAAGAGACATGTAAGTTCTCTATAGTGAGACAAAGTAGTTAAGAAGAAATTATAAGTTTAACACTAACATTAATTTATAATTTCATTCATTTTTTTCAAATTATACTAAAGATAAGAATAAAAAATTAATATAAGACATTTAAAGGGACACATAGATATATGCTAGTGGTAAAATTGCAATGTACAAAATAAACAAAGATGAGCTTGAGCTCTATTCACATATTGAAAATGGCTTCTTTAAGTACAAAGACTTCACTAAAATTTTTAGTTGTACAATGAAATCATATTTATACATGTGAATTGGTGTTCATAATTTATCATACAAAAATGGAATAAATTTTAGATCTTTACTATATAATTCTTTAGAGATTTGATGACATGAAAACATATCTATGTCAAATAAAAAATGTAAGAAACCTCTAAGGAGGGATACTTCTAAAATTATGTGAAGTGAAAGTTAAGAACCAATGACAAGGAGGACAAAAAATAAAGCAAGGAAGGAGGGACATTTCCAAATTGAAATTACTCAATGAGAAAGAGCAACATGATCAATATTAATGAGATTGAAACTTGTAACCATAATAAAAAATGAGAATGTTTAAACTATAGTTGATTATGGCAATGGTGTAACATAGCAACATGATCAATCCTAATTAGATCAACCTCATAAATTTATGCTATGATTTGTTGAACTAGTTAAGAAACATCTCCTCATTTCTCAACACAAATGGTTACATTGAAAGTATTGACTATACAAGTTCAAGTTGCACTATCTAAAAGGTGAAAATATTAGGGTTTTAGGTTTAGGTTTTAGGGTAAATAGGGTTTTAGGTTTACGTTTTAGGGTTTAGGTCCAAGGATTAACCTGGGTGAATTAGTTTTTAGGGACCTATGTTTTTTGGAACCTAGGGTTTAAGGTTTTGATTTCTAAGTTAAATGTGTCCAATTTAGGTTTAGTTTTTATGGTTTTTGATTTAAAATTTAACGTTCTCTATTTTGTTGATGTTTATGGTTTTTTAAATACAATTTAAAAACTATAAAATATCGATCTAAAACAAACTAAACAAACCAAAACTAAATAAAAATTACAAAACAAAAATGCAAGATATAAAGGAAAAAAATGGCAGAATTCAACCAACCTAAAGGTCATTGAGGTCGGTTGTGTGGACGGGAGGAGGTGGCAGTGAAAATTTTCTTCAATCAGGCCCTTTGAAACACATATGCGATCTTGCTTCTCCTTCTCTGGCGCGGCTCAAACTGACAAGTAAAAATGAAACATAGTCGCTTATTTAAAAAAAAAAATCTTTAAGGAATGCATACACGTTTTGTAATGCATACACTTTTTAGGTTCGTGTACTCAAATTTGAATGCATACGCTTTCGGATTTAGGCTTGAGTACTTGATCCGTAATGCGTATGTGTTTTTTAAGAACGCATATGTGTTTCGTGGAATTTTTTTTGTTTTGACCGAAACTTCCCCTCTTCATGGACCCAACTTCTTGCACTTACCCCATAGATTCCACCAACCTGAAAATGATGAAATTACTAAGGAAGACATCCAAACTGCTCAACAAGATCCCAAATTTCACAAGTTTCTGGAAAATATTTTTGAAAGAGATGGGGAAAAAATACTTTTTAATGCTAGCTAACCAAGGTATCAAACTGCCTAATTATTTTGATGTTAATCAACTGAAAGGAGCACCCAAAAGAACTAAAACTGATCCACCAAACACAAATCCAATGGCTGCATTAACTCATCAAATGAAAAATCTCCAACAACAGAGTCAAGACATGCAAAGAGGAACCACAAAAAAGATACTTGATACAAGACATCTGCCCATATCCTTTTGATCAAACTATCAACATGATTCCTTTTCCCAAGCACTGTGAATTTCCAAAGTATGATAAATACAATGGTAAAACTGATCCTATAGATCATGTAAGGGAATTTCAAACCATGAGCCTTGAATTTTCACATGAAGAGACTTATCTGATGAGATTGCTTCCACAAAATTTGGGTGGCCATTGCATGGAATGGTTTTTGAAATTACCACTAGGTATTAGATCCTTTGAAGAGCTGGTTAATAAATTCATCACCCAATACTCCTATAACATCCAACACGAGATCACCATGAAACACCTTTGTAAGACAAAATAGAAAAAGGGTGAATCATTCCTCATATTTTTACAAAGATGGAGAAGATTGTTTGCAAGATATGCTCATGCCATACCTGAAAAGGAAAAGATGGAAATCTTCATTGACAATCTAAATGATGAGATGAGCTATAGGCTTGAATTGCAATGTCCACCCACCTTTGAAAAGATGATTGAAAATGGACTCAAAATTGAAGAAGCCTTGGTCAAAAGAGGAGTCTTAAAAATCTACAATGAAGGAAACAACTCAACAAACTCTTCCAATCATTAAAATAGTAGTGATAAACCAAAATTTTGGCAAAGAAATAAAAATGTTGGTAACAATGATGGTTCAGATGAAACACAAAATGCAAAACCAGTCTTTAACTTGACAGTAGCTGCCACCAAGACCAACCAAAACAACAATCAAAACACCAATCAAAACAACAATCAAAACAATACTGAATCTAAACCACCACCATATCGAACATCATCAAATCGAAGAATATTTACACCTTTGGGATAGTCACTTGAATCAGCATTGAAGGAGCTTCTTGCAGCCAAGGTTATAACATTACCAAAGGCACAAGATTGGGAACCAAGAGTTAAACCTTCATGGTGGAATGATGCACATTATTGTGATTTTCACATAAACAAGAGCAATAAAACAAATGACTACATGCAACTGAAACATTTGGTACAAGATTTGATTGATAGAAAAAAAAAAATTGTAGAAGGACCTCAAACTAATAATGATCATGGAGCATTCAAGAATCCTAATTTACCAAACTACGAAAAAGGGGAATCCTCTTCATCAAACACCAAAGGGAAAAATGTGAACTATGTCTATGATTCCACCATTCTCCATATTGAGGCAGTTAATGATCAAACTAATGACATTCATACCAATGACAATTAAGACCTTATTACAACCAATAATCCAATTAATGACATCACAACTAAGCATGAACAAAACATTGTTACGGCTGAAAATAATCTCCATAACATCAACACCAAATCACATCAAATCAATGACATCATACCAATAAATCTGATCACAAACATGGTTGCAAATGATAATAAAATTAATGTCATTAAAATCAGAGATAAACAAGATTACCAACCTGTCAACGCAACCACAAGAGGGAAGGCCAAAGTAATATTGAAAAGAGCTGCATCTAAAACACTTGTTGCCTCTTTTATATCCAAATCAGTTGTTGTCCCTTCAAATCAGTACAACATAGTTGACCAATTGCAGAAAATCCCAACTCAAATATCAATATTGGAACTCCTTAAAATTTCACCAGCTCACAAAGAAATTCCAGAACAAGCTCTAGTAGCCACCATAGTACCAAATAACCTAGAAGTTTTCCAATTCCAAGCTATGGTGAGACACTTGACCGTGCCTCATTGCCTATCATTTTTTAAAAACGATGACATATCACTCACCCATCCATGTAATGCTACCCTCCACATTGAGGTTTTAATTCACAAACACTGAGTCAAACGTGTTTTAATAGATGGTGGAGTTGGCCTAAATATTTGCACTTTGAAACTTATTCGTGCACTTGGATATTTAGAAAATGCAATTGATGCTAGAAGAAAAATCACTATAAAAGCATATGATGATGAAGATAGATCCTCCCAAGGACTAATTGTGCTACCGATTCAAGTGGGACCGGTTGTAAAAGATATGATCTACCAAGTGTTAGACAAGGAGTTGACATACAATATACTCTTGGGACGTCCTTGGATTCATGACATGCAAGCAGTGTCGTCAACGTATCATCAATGTTTGAAATTCCCCTTCAATGGACAATAGGTTACCATTTCAGCTGATTCCAACAATCCTCAATACTACAACACACTTAAAACAATCCAAGATACTTTTGTGCCACATAACAGGGAAGCTCACACTCCTAGTTCACCCAACAATGAAAGACAATTAAATTCTTTGTCAAATCAACTTGAGGAAAAGGTTTAGTCAAAGGACAAAGGCAATGGTGATTCTACTTCATCAAATCATGAAAGTCAACTAAATTCCTTATCAAAAAATTTTGAGAAAAAGATCCAATTAAAAGACAAAGGCATGGGTGAATATTCAATTGAGCAGTCCTTATGTCTTTCGTAGCTGCTATCTTCTCCTAAGTCATATGGGCAGCCATCAACCTCAAGACAACAATCCTAAAAACCAACCACACTCTTTGATGGAACATTTGTAAAAGCAGGCGCCTTAGTGGATGAATCTGAAGAAAAGGATGTTTTAAATTGGTTGTACAAAGATGAAGAAGCATCACAAGCATAAACTTCCAATGTGTTAACATAGCCATATGGTAAAGGGTTTACAATCCTAGAGAAGATGGGATATGATGGAAAAGGTCCTATAGGAAAAATAAAAGAAGGTATCATAGAACCAATATATCCTACCATAACCAATTCAAAGGAAAAAATAGGGCTAGGATACATAGAAGAGCCAAAAGAGGAAACTAGGAAACAAATTGTTAAGAAAATCCTTCAATTACGAGATAGTTTCGAAACAAATTCCAATGATTATGAATGGGACTCACTCTCTGAAGAATCTTGTCATGAAAAAGAAATTGATTTGATACAAAGGGATGCATCAACATGTATGGAGGAAAAAGCTTAGGGTCTAGACCACTTGAAATTGGATCACATCATATCGATGACTCTACTGAAGATGATCAGACTTCGAGCAAGATAGATCACTTGGAGGAGAGTAACATCATAGACCTTGACATTGCTATCAAACACTTTGATGACATTTCCATCATGACACTCACCCCTTTTGACCTTAGCCAATCTGATGACTCTTTACCATTGGTACACCATGAACTAATTGACTAGGACCAAACCGAGCTGCTTGATATACCTATCTTTCCAAATGATGATGCCATTGTGAACTTCCTTTGTTTTGACAATCCCAAAACATGTTCCACCAATGAATCTCATAACAAAGCTTCAAACAAGGGGAGTGCCAAATCTCTCAGCTGCAAAATAATGAATATAAAAAATTGATCTAATGGTGAAAACCATTTAATGGCAGTATTAGATCAAGAAAAAGTAAAAATAAAGAGCACATCTAATGGTGAAAACCTCTACGAGGCACCGAAAGATGGGAGATTTGACACTCTTCCCAAGGAATATCATGAGAGATCTTCAGTGCTGATTGAACCCACACAATCCATCAATATTGGTATAGTTGAAATAGTGAAGACACTACATCTAGCAACATCCATGACAAAAGAAGAAAAACCAAGCTTTACTAAGTTCTTTGAGGAGAGACAAATCAACTTTGCTTGGTCCTACACTGACATGCCAGGCATGGATCCAGAGCTTATTATGCATCATTTATCTCTACCACCTAGAGTAAAGCTAGTGAAGCAAAAGTTGAAAAAAATGCATCTGCACATTGCCCTTTTGGTGAAAGCTGAATTGAAGAAACTATTGGATGTAGGATTTATCTGACCTATTGACTATGCTGAATGGATCTCATATATTGTACTAGTTTCAAAACCAGATAACAACATCAAGATATGTACGGATTTCAGAGATCTTAATAGAGCTTTCTCGAAGGATGACTTTTCTTTGCCTAACATTGAAATTATCGTGGATTTAACAACAGGTCATCAAATGCTATCACTTATGGACAAATTTTTAGGTTATAATTAGATAAAAATTGCACCAAAAGACCAAGATAAAACCACTTTCACATGCCCATGGGGTACATTCTATTGGAACGTCATGCCTTTTGGGTTGAAGAATGTGGGAGCCACATATCAATGAGCAATGGCAACCATCTTCCATGACATGATGCACTCTTTTATGGAGGACAATGTAGATGACTTGTTGAAAAAATAATTCACTAGAGAGGGACATCTAGAAATTTTGGAAAAAATCTTCACTCAGTTGGAGAAATTCAATGTGCAGTTAAACCCCAAGAAATGTGTATTTGGTGTGACATCAACTAAACTCTTAGGATATATAGTATCAACTAAATGCATTGAGATGGATCTTGCAAAAGTCAAAGCCATCATGGAGATGCCTCCTCCTAAGAATATCAACCAACTCAAATCTTTATAGGGACGATTCTAATCTATTAGAAGGTTCATCGCACAATTGGCAGATAAAACTCATCCTTTTAATCACTTGCTATACAAGAATGTTTCTTTCAAATGGGACGAAAAATGTGAAGAAACTTTTAATCAATTGAAGCAGTATCTGATGTCACCATCATATTGGTGCTGCCAATTGAAGGGAAACCATTATTACTCTACATAGCAACAACAAAGGTATCTTTGGGTGCCTTATTGGCACAGGAAGATTCCGTGAGAAAAGAAAGGGCTATTTATTACATCAGCAGAACCTTGAATGGCTATGAAATCAACTACACATTTATTGAAAAAGCTTGTACAGTGGTAGTATTTTCTACTCAGCAACTAAGACAGTACATGTTAACCCATATCATCAAACTCATAGCAAAAATTGATCCATTGAAGTATCTACTCAACAAAGCTTCCCTAATAGGAAGACTATCCAAGTGGGTAATGATATTGAGTGAGTTTGACATTCAGTATGTGGACAGGAAAATAATCAAGGGTCAAGCAATAGCCGATCAACTAGCAAAAGCACCATTGCAAGATGATCATCCCATGAGCATTGAATTTCCAGATGCAGATGTCCTTACCATGTCAACACAATAGTAGATGTTATATTTTGATGGGTCTTACATGCAACACAAGTTTGGTGCCAAAATTCTATTTGTCGCACCTCAAGGATACACCATTCCAAAGTCCTACAAGTTGATGTTTCCTTACACTAACAACATAGCTAAGTACGAAGCACTCATCATTGGAATCAAGGTGGCAGTCGAATGGAAGATCACAGAGTTGCAAGTCTATGGTGATTCCCAACTAGTCATAAATCAGGTGAATGATGATTATTAGACAAAAGATGACAAATTGATGTCGTATAAAAGAATGGCCGATGACTTCAAGAAGTACTTTGTGGAGATAAAATTTAAGCAGATTCCAAGAGGGGACAACAAAGCTACCGATGCCATGGCTACCATCGCCTCTCTCTTACAGATATCTGAAAAATGAGCTTGTTATGAATTCATGGTGGAACAACTATTTAACCCTGCCTATGATAACCCTGAATCCCAAGTCATATACCATCTAGTTGACGTTGAGGCTTCAATCTATGGGAATATATACACCTATCTAAGAGACAATATCCTACCATTGAATCTATCTTGAAACCAAAAACATAACTTTATTCGACAAGCAGCTCGACATACCTTGATAGCCAATGTACTTTATCGATAAGGTCTTGATGGTTCTCTCCTTCAGTGTCTTGAATGTAACAAAGTTGAAACCGCTTTACGTGAAGTTCATGAAGGTATCTATGGTACTCATTCAAGTTGTCTAACTCTCGCTAAGAAAATCCTATGCTTGGGGTATTACTAGCTGAATATGGAGGAGTCTTTTCAATTTGTTAAGAAGTGCCAAAAATGCCAAGTCCATGGAAACCTAATACATGCACCAGCATAGGAATTGTAACCATTTGCATCAACATGGCCTTTCTATCAATGGGGACTTGACCTTGTATGTAAGATTCATCCATCATCATCCAATGGGCACAAATTCATCATCACAGCCATGGAGTACTTTACAAAGTGGATTGAAGCTATTCCCTTAACTACAATCACCAAAAAAAAAATTGCATCCTTCATCCTAAATTACATTATCTGTTGGCATGGTATTCCTTAGTCCATTGTCACTGACAATGGTAGACCTTTCAAGAATTAGGATGTCTAGGAACTTTGTAAAAGGTTTCATATCTAGCATCAATTTCCAGACCTTACTACTATCAAGGGAACGGCTAGGTAGAGGCCTCAAACAAAACCATTCTGAAAATCTTGAAGAAAATTGCCAATGATGTTGGATGTGATTGGCACATTCACCTGAACCTTGCTTTGTGGGCATACCGAACTAGTATCCGTACCCTGACAGGAGCTACACCCTATGCTCTAGTCTATGGATCAAAGGCCATTTTACCTATTGAGGTTGAGATACCATCCCTACGAGTGTCTTTAAAGGGAATTTTAGAGGAAGATTATAGAGTATCTAGGCTACAAGAGTTGGAACTATTGGATGAGTGTCATAAACATGCAGTTGATCACCTGAAATCCTATCAACAGAGGATGTCACAAAGTTATAATCACAAGGTCAAACTGAGAACATTTTAGGTTGGTGACTTGGTCCTAAAAGAAAATCCCCGCAATCAATAGGATAGGGAAAATAAAGGAAATTTTGAACCAAACTGGCTAGGTCCCTTTGTTGTTGTATCAATCTATGGATCAAGAGCATATTAGTTGTCTACGCTTGAAGGGGACCTGTTCGAAGAACCCATCAACAACCTGCATCTCAAGAAGTTCTACACCTAATTCATCCAGTGCACGATAAAAGTCCTGAAAATTTTTTTAAAAAATGAGAAAATGTCCTTAAAAAATGGTCACCCTAATGAAAAACTAGAAAATAGGCATCTTGGAGACAAAAAAAAAACACACAAAAAAATCAAAAATTTGAAAATACAAAAAAAGTGAAAAAATCAAAAAATCTAAAAAATCTAAAAATCTAAAAAAAGTGCAATAAAAATGAGTAGTGATAACCTGGAAATAGGCGCTATTTGTGATAGATTAGCTTTTTCATCTGTTTGAGCATGTGTCAACCATTCAATTTCGCCATTATTCAGCCTATCATAGAAAAACTTCATGTACATATCCTAGCATTGCGGTCGTGTCTCACCCTACATTGGGGGAAAAATCCTGAACTCACTGGGGGAAATAAACTTTGAGCTTAAACTAATAGACAAACAATAATAATACAATGTTTCCAATACAATGATCATAGTGAAACTTAGCATTGAACATCAATCATTAGACTATACACATCAACCATCCATATCAAACAACTAAATCAATTGAATCAAAACAAATTTAAATGGATGATGTTCCTTCTGAATCATGGTTTTATCACATTAGCATGAATGTTCAACTATTGTACTTTGATTTTTCTTATCATATCTCTAGAGTACCTCAAGGATGTCATGGACTAGAGGAGCTAGGAAGGAGAATGATATTTTCTTTGTCTATTGTTTGTGAGTTGATCATTATTACTATGTGAATTGTTGCGAGACGTGTTCTACAAAGTATCAATGATGACATTTTGAATTTGCATAGGGAAATGATTAAATCTTGTTTGTTTTATGCAAGAAATGCTCAGGTCATCTCGGTTTAATTATACCTAGATGCTTCTGTTAGCTTGCAATATCAAAAGTCATGGAAGTAGTACTTAGGTCATCATGGTCTAATTATACCATCGATGTTTGTACTCACTTTCAACATTTTAAAGGCTCAATGATGATAAAATCATAAAAATTGACTGCATATGATGACAACATTTGCATATTAGTTTTGCATGGTTAAATAGATTGCATCCATATTATTTTTTGCATCTACATTTATGGACTTTCCAAGGCTGACACAATTTTCAAAAGTGTTGTTATCCCTATCATTAATGGATTGAGTACATTTGACATTAACAAAAGCATATCATTCTTATGTAGTTGCATAAGCATATCATACATTAGAAAGCATCATCATAAGCATATCATACATACATTAGAATCATCATAACATTCATCTCATATAGCAATCAGATCATATATTTGCATTCAAAAAACACAAAAATAACATACATTGCATCTCATCTGTATAATCAAATCCATCCCATATGGTGTAAAAGCATCATTCATAAAGTATATAGAATCATAAATCATGCATCATCATTTCATCTTTTTGTTAAGGAATCCATACATAATCATATCATATAAACATATAAGCATCATATAAATGTCACATAGAATATAGCATATAAATTAAATGCATCCATCATAGGTATCCATCACACAAGCATATAGACATCATATAGATCACTAATCATTGATGCATATCATATCAATCTCAAAAATCATAATGTCAAGTATACAATGATATCCAAATATGTCAAAAGGTACATCATCAAAGTGGCATAAATCATAATGTCTCAACTGAATCAATGTATACATCAAATGTCTCAATTTATCAGATCTGACAACACAATGGAGCTATGTGCTACTCCCTCTAGACAATGTTGGCCATGTGCCTCTTGCTGCACCACTAGACGGTCCTACCCCTGGATCTCTGTGAGGTGGTCCAGTGACATGCTTGTTGGTAGTCCTAGAATGACTGAAGGCACTGGTGGACTGAGCATAACTGACCCAACGCTCTAGAGGCACTACCTCATGATATTTCCCCCTGTAATACTCAGCCTCCCTGGCGGAGCGTCGTACCTCTCTAAGATAATCCATTGTCGATGTACCCTCAACAACTTTGCAATATCTCTGCAAGCCCTCTACTTGATCACACCATTGTCTCAGGCTATCTCTCTCTGCAGTGAGTGTGGCAATTTATGCCTATGCCTGCATTTGTGCCTATGCTTGTAGTTGTCCCTGTATCTGTACCAACTAACCTTGTAGAGTCTGCACCTGGGTCTATAAAGAAGTTATCTGTGTTTGTTGCTGCTATGAAGGAAAACAAATCTGAATATGTTGTTGTGATGCAGCCACTAGGGATCTCCTCTTCCAAGCCACGAGCACATCCAACACTGGTCCACCTCTGCCATCACCTCCATCTCCTCCATATCCCCCTACATCACCATCTTCTCCACCTCCACCATCTCCATCACCATCATCCCCATTGTCACTGCTGTCTCCCTCCTCCTCATCACCTCCTCCACCCCTCCTTCATCTTAGTGCCTGATCATGATCCAATAAAGGTACTTGCTCATTCAGATTGGATATCCTTGGGAAAGGATGTGAAAATAAGTAATGTGCATACTCCTGTGATATGACAACCTCTATAATCTTTGGATGGTACTCCCAAATAACTTCCTATAACCCCTGGTACTCCTCAACCATTGCATCAGATGATAGGCAAGGTCCCCACTCTAGAATGTCCTGTCATCTACGTGAATAAAGAGCAACTCCTTGGGGCATACCCTGTACCTTCCCATATTGTCAAAGCACTCTCCTAAGAAGGAATCTCTCTATAACAAACAGTTTCCTCCCAATCAAATATCTGGCAGTGCACACATATGGCATCTCTGTGTCATCCTCCAACAACTGCTCATAGTCTAGGTAGGGCCTCCATGTCACAGTATCAAGATCATATAGCACCCTCCACCAGTACTCTAATTTTCCTAGCTTATGTTGGACAACTAGGCCTGTATATACATGAACATATGGCCTCCCTGTTGGATGCTATCTCTCAGCTAGTGGACGAGTGACAACTATGTGCTCCCACACCCATATCTACAGCAATGCAACCCTAGTTGAAAAACTGGCCCCTCTAAGATAAACCACCTGGTGAAGATCATGGTATAAGTGTGCTAGCATGCAGGAGCCCTAAGCATATCTAGTCCCCTGTGTGATCATGCTCTCCAAAATCTAACCTTAACTGACTAAGAGTCCCTTCAGCTTGTGGTTGAGACATAATAATCCTCCAATGAATCCAACAAGAACACATGGCAGTGTTGCATATGCATCAACCATAGCTCACCATGGGATCTCATATCCACAAATCTGGTCATCCTCGAGGACTCTCCTTAATGCATTAGTCTCTCCTTGCTCTGTGGAATCATAGACAACTAGCTCGCCAACAACAAAAATCCTCAAGATCTGATAAACATCCTCTGGTGTCATTGTCATCTCACCAGTAGCACTACAACAAATCCTTGTGATTTGCTCCATTTTTTGCTTCATTTTTTGCTTCCACCCACTGTTTTAAAGTATTTTTTGCCAATTTTTTTAAAATGTCAATGCTATTTATCGGGATGGCACTATTTTGGCATTTATTTGTGCTGATCAGGACAAGTTGATGCTAATTTTGGTGCTCCTTTTTGCTGACATTAGCACCGCCTTGAGTGTCGATATTGGCTTCAAGTGTGGTGCCACCGTTAGCACTGCATTTGGCTCTGAGTTTAGCTTCGAGTTTAGTGCCACTTTTTAGCTCCAACTTGAGCTTCGAGTTTAGCTTCGGTTTTAGCGCTAGTTTGGACACCCCTATGTTGAAGAGACTTATTTATATGTCTCATCGATGATGTAAAACAATGAAATGTCAACAATATACGAGAATATCAAGGAGAGAATCACTTACATCACATCGACAAGGTATATCTACAAGTGCTCTGTGAAACACAACTCTTGGATATAATGAGTAATGTCGATGAGACATTGAGATATCGATAAGACAAATAAGATTGTGTCATCGAAACTCCTCAAGTAATGATAAAAAACATACATTGCTATACCAAAGGAAAGGTGAGTAACATATGTGGTAGAGTGACATACATCGCAACCCCATAGCAAGAAGCCTTGAGCAAGGTAGTAGTGCGGTAAACAACATAAGGGAAGGGAAAAACACTGCTATACCACAACAATAATCACGAGTCTCCCTGACATGGCAGAGTTATACCAATTTATAAAGAAATACTACCGATGAGACAGTAGCATTAACGGCAAGAGATATTAACTTGTCTCATCGACACCGCCAACCAATATCAGAGGAACATAAGATCTAATGTCGATGAGACAATGAGATATCAGTAAGACAAATAAGATTGTCTCATTGACACTCTTCAAGTAATGATCAAAAGCATACACCGCTATACCATCGGGATGGTGAGCAACATATGTGGTAGGGTGATATACACTACAACCCCACAACAAGAAGCCTTGAGCAAGGCGGTAGTACGGTAAACAACAGAACACCGCCATATTGTAGCGGGAATAATAAGCAATGACGTTAGTATAGTAATCATGGCATCATTACAATTTACAACACTAAATGTAGAAAATCATGTCAGTCACAATCCATTTGAATATAGCCCACCAAAATACTCTAAAACTCTAATAAACATACTCTAATTTTTTTGTCAAAATCTTATTTTCAGGCATAGTTTGCCATAATGGAGTTTTCAATTTAATAAACATACAATAAAACCTTTGTTGAAACCTTATTTTTAGGCATAGCCTGCCAAAATGGAGAAGTGTTTCAGTAAATACTGACAAAGAATGGTAAGGACATGTGTGTGATAGGAGGCATAGGATTCATTGTTGTTTATCTCATTCCTGCTTTGATCAACAAGGGTTACAATGTTCGCGCTATTGTTTGTAATCCAGGTATTTAATTGACATATGTTTGCATAATCTCAAATTCCTTTAGATGCTTTTGAAGTATCAATATATCCTATATAGGGTTTAGGATGAATTCTTTTAATTTTAAAAAATAAATCAAATGCTTTTGAAGTATCAATGTGTCCTATATAGGGTTTATAATAATTTCCTTTAATTTTAAAAAATAAATAAATGATGTATTTTCTTGTGTTTAGATAATGTGGAGATCTCCTAAATCTTCCCTAGCACACTATCCTCTTTCACACTATGTTCATTACTCCAGCTGATAGGGTTTTTCATCATGATAGTGGCTTTTAAATAGATCTCAGTCTTTTCTTTAATCTTTATCATGTAACCCTTGAGTTCCATAATCCACCTTCAATCTCTTCTAAGAACATTGTCTTAAGCTAGACTACATAGCATGCATATAAAGCAACTCCTTCATACCTTCCATTGTTCCAAATCACCACTCACCGCCTTGCTTAAAATGCTACCTCCATAAGCACAATAGCATGTTTTAAAATCATGGTTGCCAGTGATTGACCATTAAGGTCAGTACTTTCATCAAGATATAATGAGATTTTTCTCTTCAAAATTAAGGCATTATGCAAGATAACATTGTGAATTGTTTGTTGTGTACAATTTGATTTTCTTGCACATTTACTACTTTTCTAATTTCCTTTAAGATTGGATATTGTACCATCAGCTACAATCTCAAACAACTCACTCACTGTCACTTGAAGATTCCTTTCATGAGCATCCTTGTATAAAATCAAACCATGCCCTATAGATTGCCTACTTACTTACTAATATAGGGAACTCATTGTTTCATGGTATTTTGAGTTTTATTTAGAAGGGGTTAATATGAGGCATTTTTATGTGCAGGAAGAATAGATTGTGATGCAACGTTTGGGTATGGACGGTTCAGTAAAAATTGGATTGCTATCGGTGTCATAACCAGGTTGGATTGTACCTTGAGTCTGTGTGAAACACTTCTGGGTGTTTTCGTTCGAGAGCAGAACCTAAGTGTAGGAATTTCCAAATATCTGATAGAGGAAGTTCCTACATTCTAAAGATAAAATCATAAATCTTCTTATCCAGTTTTTAATCCAAACTAATATCTTTAATATCTGGTAGAGAAAGTTTATACATTCTAAGATAAAATCACAAATCTGCTTGTCTTTGTACAATTTCTTGTTTGAATTGTTTCTTTAACAATTTTAGGGCCACATCCACGTACATATATTCTTCTTTTGCTAGTTGAATGCTTAGGCTCTGCATTTGGTCCAATCTCCATCTAAAATAATCAACAACATGCATTAATTTATGATTGTACCTTGAGCCGGTGTGAAACACTTCTGGGTGTTTTCGCTTTGAAGCAAAACTTGTGTGTAAGAATTTCCAAATATCCGATAGAGGAAGTTCCTACATTCTAAAGATATATTCTATGAAACATTCCTTATTTTCTATGAAACAGTGTATATATTCTTGTACTTGTAAATATTCTTTTACTATTATGTCTATTAAGGAAAATAGAGTTTGAATAAAAAATGCTTCACCCTTTTTTGTAAGTGAGTATGTGAATTATTGTTTAAGGAAAAATATTATAGTGTTTACATTTTCAATTTACTAGTTTCAAATCTCCATTTTCTATGTATATAAGATTGTATGTGCTTTTTATCTCTAATGACATAAAACAATAATTTCATCAGAATCAGGGTTTTCAATTTCAACACCATCATTGTCCACACTTTTCATATCCTGTTCACTTTTAAGTACAATCATCAAAATTTTATTTTTATTACTTGTCCTAGTTAATCTTGATTCCTTTCAAGACAACACAGTAGGTTGCATGTTAAATTTCAAACATTTTCTTTGCATTTTTTGGTATATATTATTTTCTCAGTGCATCATTATGTAACAACAATTTCACTTCTGAGATATACAGTAAAAATAAATGAAAGCACATGCTTTCTTTGTCAAGGGAAATGTATGGTGAATACCCTATTTCTTTCAGATAAGTGTGCAAGAGAAATAAGACATAACTGATTGAATCTGATTTTCTATTGTACTATTGTTTTTTTATGCGGAGGCTACAGTAGCTTATCATGGATTAGTTTTGGCTAAGAAACAAGGTGTTTCTAAAATATGGCTAGAGGGGGACTCTCTTAATGTGATTAATTGTCTCATGATGAAATGTCCTCCATGGTCAATTGCCAATTTTATTAATGACTCGATATCTATTATTAACTCTTTTGAGGAGATCAAAATCACACATGTTTTTTGTGAAGCGAACATGATGGCTGATGGGGTTGCCAACGTGGGAGTGGATAAGAGATTTGAGTGGGATTATTTTGAATCGCTACCTCTTAATTTGAAGTGTATTTCTAATGATGACTAGTTGACTTTTTTTTAGGTGAGATGTTCTCAGGGAAAGGTTTTCATTATGATTTTAAGTCTGGTTTTGCATGTTGACCCTTTGCTCTTTCAATTTCATTATTCTTTCCTTGGTTTCCATAGAAGGATGGATTGGAAGTTTTGGCAGGGTTACTTGGAATGATAAGCCCACACATATTTGTGGGTGTTTGTTGTATTTTTTTGAGTAGCACCTGGTTCATTTTACTTTTTCATTTCTTCCAGGTGTTCTTTGGTTTTCATTTGTTTCCTGTCACTATGGGTGGTGACCATTGCGGAATTAAGCCAAGTTCCTGTGAAGAGTTTAAGAAAAATTCTACTGTGTGGGAGCACTTGGAATTGGGGGGGGGGAGGGTTACTCAATTTATGCAGAGAATTCAAGGCCCAGACCCTGATGTAACATATTTATTTGTGAAAGGATGGAATGGGAGGTCTCTACATTACCAAGGCGTTGAGTTTCGAATTGAAGAGAATTTTATTGCGAAGGTAATTGGTCTTTCAGTTGCTGGGAGAAATTTTTTCAAAGACAGGGGAGTGGCTAAGAAGGCTTTTGTGAATTTCTTTAAACATGACGAAAGGAAGAAGGTTAAGGAAATTGGAAGTGGAGTTTATGCTAGGAAGTCCTTGAAGCCACTTTGGAGGGACCTCGTGTTGGCCATTATGCAGTACTTCACCCTTGAAGGTAGATTCTATGTGGTTTACACTCACCATTTTATGCTCTTAAATCATTTTAGGAATAATGTTTCGGTCTCATTTCCTTTTTACCTATTACATTCTATGGAGAAGAGTATTGAAGACCACATAAAGAACCATAAGAAGGTGGTTCTTCATCAAGGGCTTATGTGTTTGATTTTTTCTCATATCAAGCTAAAGTTGATCTTGGTCTCCCCTAAAACTCTTGGTAAGAAGGAAGTTAAAAATCATGGGTATGAAATAGAGGAGGAAGAGTCAAAATATGAGGATATGTTTGTTGATGAAGGAGGCTCTGAGGAAAGGGACGAGGAATTGGAAGAATGGGGTAAGGGCTATGAGACTGATGTGGAGTTGCGGGAGACTATGACTAATTCTGTTAGAAAATATTTGAAGGGGAAAACCAAAGGCATGAAGAAAGTTAAAGCTTCCGCCAAAAGGAAAATTGAGGTGGTTTCCCCTAGCTAGAATGTGAATCCCATGTTGTCTTCTAGAAAAGAGGGTTTGAAGGGTTGTCATCCAGTGGGTGATGAGGGTTTGAAGGGTTGTCATCCTATGGGTGAAGTGGATCCTTCAAATTTTGATTGTGTTTAGAATGCTTCATTGGGGAACCTTGTTCCTGGTAAGGATGGTCTACTAGAGAGCTCCCTAGTGCAAGGGCTCAAGGTGCTGGTTAATTTGGGTGGTTAGTTGAGTGGCCCTGTCGATATGGGAAACTCTAAGATGGAGGTGAATCCTAATGAGACTGGCCCTGTGGATATGCAGGGGATTGATGTAGTTAATTGTTCTCAGGATTTTTCTGCTGTGGAGAAGGAAGTGAAGAAGTAACGTTTGGAGGTGTTAGCTGATTTGGAGAATCTGCCAGATAAGGAGAGGATAAAGGTGGATGTTGTGGATGTCGAGGATTCCCCATCCAAAGAAGAGGATGAATAGAATAGGGATTTTTCTGATGCCCCTGTTGACTTGGAGCAGAAGGGTTAGCCTCCGGTTAACTGGGATGAAATTGACATGAATGTGTTTTATAGAATGGACGAAGATGGGAAAATAAACCTGCTTTCCCTAGTTAAGTGTTATTTTCTGAGGTTAAGGAGCTCAATCTTCAGATGAAAAATTGGCAGGATGTTTGTGTTTCTATGTTAAGAGGTAACCAAAAGGAGTGGGAAATAAAAGGCAAAGTGAAATCAATGCATATTAAGCTTGATAAGCTACTAGCTGATGTTGATCATTTGGGGGTTTCTCATGAGGAAAGAATTTCCTCTTTGGAAGTTATTGTTATTAAAATGTTAGAGGGCAGAGTGGTAAGTCTGGAGGATAAAATGGGAAAGATGTTGGAGGACTTGAAAACGGTGGTCAATATTGTAAGGAAAACTAGATGCGGAAAACAATTCTCCTAACGTCAATACCTCAGGAAAGAGTGCAGAAGTACTTTTGAATTTTCAATTACAGTCAAGTTAAGATGCACTATGAGATAGATTATAGAAATAAAGTATTTAGACAAACACACATGAAACACCAGATATACATGGGAAAACCCTTACAGGAGAAAAACCCAACACACCAAGAGAAATCACTTTGTATTACAATAATCAAAATTACATACAATTCCAGACTTATCTTTCTGGTGTCATTATACAACAGTATTCACCATGAACCTTTTTTGAACAGAAAAACATCCAAGTTACATCCTTTACAGATTTTAAATCCTTTATTGATACAGTTTGAATTCTTCACACTTCACTGTTGATCGAACTACTATCCAACCCCCAAGCGTCTGCAACTTCCAACTATATGCATGGTGTTCTTTGACTGTCGAGCTCCCTCATAGAACTGTCACAACGAACAGACTCCCAACGGTTCCAATTCAGCTCTTCTGATTCGTCCACATGATGCCACATCAGAAGTTATACTCAGTCAACAGAATTTTTATTGTATTGGCATCTCGGTGAGACACTAACTGTGTCTCACCGATACCACATTGAACTCATATTGATGTTGCCAAGAGTTACCGTAGTTGCCAGGATGTTCTATCGAGCTACAAGAGTTTCACCGAGTCACCAAGTAGTCATCTTGACTTATCGCTTTCTCTAGAAGGTCATAGCGAATCACTAAGGTTACACCAAAGTTCCCATATCTACTGAGCACCAAATGAGAGTCGGCAAGACTCACATCTATCACCGAGAGTTCATACCGATCTTCATATGCTACTCCGAAGTGTTCACCTATCGCCAAAACATTTGTCCACCTTTGAGAGAACTAACGATTTATATATGTTTCACTGAAAACTAACTGTCGCCAAGAGTTACCCCGATAGCCATCGGCTATCGGCAAGACAATAGCTTATCACTCAGACTTCATAATGAAGTCTAAGAGTTATATCAATAACACCCAAGTAGTCCCTATCGGCATGATTCTCATCTATCGCTAAGACCTTTCTCCGATAGCTTTGAGTTATACCAAAGATTTAACACTTGAGTCTTTCATCGCTGAGACATAGTCACTTCAGTAGGACAAAATACCGATGGCATTTCCTTTTGGCCAATTCTCCTCGATGAAACAAAACAAACAAACACTGTCGGCATAACATTTTCTTTCGCGGTGACTTCTTACCGAGTCAATATGGGTTACCTCGAGGACCTCAATGTAAACGCTATCGGCAAGAGACTAACACTTCGCTGAGACATCTCCCTGAATGTTGAAGTCGCTCCGAAACTCCAGTCACCAAGAGTCTCACCGATACACGAATGAATGGCCTTTCGGCCAGATATCTCCCGAGCGCTATAAGGTCACAACGAACACATCTTGTCACAACGATAGCTACATAGTAAACCTTTCGACAAGACTTCTTCAGGGTCACAGCGACCTGTTCAGAAATGAATAAAGCAAACTGCTAGTTGGCCAGACATGGAACCTATCACACCGACTTGGCACTCATGGAGGTTTCAACTTGTAATGCTGGAGACACATATTTCCAACAATCTCCCACTTGACGAAGATCATATAGGCACCTCTAGAACATAAATAATACTTACTAAAAATCATGGGCCTAAGGCCCATTAAACTGGCACACCACCTGAACTTGTCTGTGCTCACTGGTTTCATCAATGCATCTGCAACATTCTCCAGAGTATCAACTTTTTCCAAACTGACCTTTCCATCCTCAACCATATCTCGTACAAAGTGGTACTGTACATCAATATGTTTCGTCCTAGCATGGAAAGTTGGATTCTTTTCCAGACAAATGGCACTCTGATTGTCACATAAGATTGTTATTTCCCCTGCATCAAAACCAATGTTAGAACACAAATGTTTCAACCATACAACTTCTTTACAAGCATGGGTAGCTGCCATGTATTCAACTTTTGTAGTGGACAAAGCAACTACAGCCCGCCGCTTGCTTATCCAACTCACAGAACCACCATTCAACATGAAAACGTATCCACTGGTGGATCTCCTACTGTCAATGTCCCCTGCCCAATCAGAGTCTACATAACCACGAATGTTGAGAGTCCTCTGTGATTCAACCAAATTTCCATGGTAACACAATGCAAAATTTGAAGTTCCCTTCAAATACCTAAACACCCTCTTCACAACATCCCAATGTATTCTTCCTGGATTAGCCATAAATCGACTAAGTACTCCCACTGCTTGGGCAATGTCTGGTCTTGTACAGACCATTGCATACATGAGACTGCCTACAGCACTAGCATAGGGCACACTGGTCATGTCCTCCATCTCAGTAGGATATTTTGGATAGTCTTCAACAGATAGCTTCATTCCCTGCATGACTGGAATAACTAACTATTTGTAATCATTCATACAAAATCTCTCTAGAACAATCTTTATATACTTACTCTGACTGAGCCAAAGCTTTCTATTCTTCCTATCCCTGGTTATCTCCATCCCCAGAATATACCTTGCTGCACCAAGATCCTTCATTTCGAACTTAGCAGACAACTGAGACTTAAGATTAGAAATCATTAGCTTGCTATTTCCTATAAACAACATATTGTCAACATAAAGAGCAATAACAAGCACTTGATCACTTTCAGCTTTATAGTATACACAGTGATCAGATTTTGATCTCTCAAAGCCTAAAGATAATACATAGGTATCAAATTTTTGGTACCACATTCTAGGTGACTGCTTTAACCCATACATAGACTTCTTTAATTTGCATATCACTTTTTCTTTACCTTTCTCAACAAATTGCTTAGGCTGGGACATATAGATTTCTTCCTCAAGATCACCATGAAGAAATGTTGTCTTCACATCCATCTATTCAACCTCTAAGTCATAAGTTGCTGCAAGTGACAATAAAAATCTAATGGATGTCAGCTTTTCTATAGGAGAAAAGATTTCCCCATAGTCAATTCCCTCTACCTGGGAATAACCCTTTGCAACCAATCGTGCTTTGTATTTTTCTACACTGCCATCCAGACCAATCTTTTTCTTAAATACCCATTTACAGCCCACAGGTTTTCTACCTTTAGGCAAGGGCACTAGACTCCAAGTTTCATTTTTATCTAATGATGCCATTTCTTCCTTCATGGTTTCCAACCAAGAATCTGAATCAGACATTTTAATTGCCTCCTTTATATTCCTAGGCTCATCAGTGCTAGAAATCAAGGCATAGGCACAAGTAGAATCAATCAAAGAGAACCCATACCTATCTATTTGTTTCCTTTCTCGGGTTGACCTCCTCACTGGCTGAGGCTGAGGTTCATCTTCTTCAAAGCTTTCAGAATTGCTTGAGCTCTCCTTAGTTTCAGGTATGTTTTGAATCTTCAATTCCTCTTTCTCTAGTGTAGGAGGAATTGTTGCTACATCCTTACTATTTTGTGACTTTGTCTATGACTGCAGATCCAAGGTGGAAGGTTTCAGCTCATGAAAGATTACACTTCTGTTGTATACAACCTTCTCTGTAACAGGATTCCAAAGCTTGTATACTTTAATGTTAGCACTATAGCCAATAAAAATACACTTAACAGCCTTGTTCTCCAACTTAGATCTTTTTACATCTGGCACATGTGCATATGCCCCATAGCCAAAGACTCTAATATGTCTAAGAGAGGGCTTCTTACTAGACCATGCTTCCAAAGGTGTCTTATCAACAAGAGCAGATTTTGGAGACCGATTAACTAAGTAACATGTAGTAGTAGTAACTTCAGCCCATAACTTCTCCTCCAAACTAGCACTACTAAGCATACTTCGTGCTCTCTCCATCACTTTCCTATTGAACCTTTCTACAACTCCATTCTACTGTGGAGTGTAAGGTGTAGTCTTGTGTCTTTTGATTCCATGGTCTTTACAATATCTTTCAAATTCATCAGAACAGAATTCACCGCCATTATCAGTCCTTAAGCATTTTATTGTTTTACCAGTCTGATTTTCAACAAGATTTTTAAACTCCTTAAATCGACTGAACACTTCTAATTTACTTTTCAGAAAATATATAAATGCTCTTCTTGAATAATCATCAATGAACGACACATAGTATCTTGATTTAGACAAAGAAGGAACATCTACTAGACCAAACACATCCAAATGAATATAGTCTAATAAACCAGAAGATTTATGAGGACTATCATAAAATGAAACATGATGCTGCTTTCCATATATATAGTGTTCATAGAATTCAAATTCCAAATTACAATCTTCAAGCCCCTTAGCCAGGTTTTTGTTCTTCAAGGTTTTTAAACCTTTTTCCCCTATGTGGCCTAACCTATGATGCCAAAGCATAGTCTTCTCTGTGGGAAGTTTTACTTCCATAGAGTTTACATAATTAGGGATATTTCCCTCTTTACCTCCATGAGCAGCTTTCAGTGACTTCGAAGAGACACTATTACAATGAATAGCTTGTGCATCCAGCTTGTACAGGGTACCAATTCGAGCACCTCTATCCAGCACCATTGAACCTCTAGTCATCTTGCAGCCACTTCCCGAGAACAAGACTTGTACTCCGATATCATTTAGCATACTTACAGACAATAGATTTTGAGCCAGACCTGGTATGTGCATAACATTATTGTTCCCCTTTATTCTGCCATCAGGGAATTGGATTCTGACTCTTCCACGGCCAACAATTTCCAAGGTTGAATCACTCACCAAGTACACCTTTCCACCATCGTATTCTTCATACTTTGTAAACCATTCTCTATGAGATGTCATGTCGAACGATGCTCTAGAATCGATCAACCAGACATCATCTGATGCCTGAGTAGCCAAGGTTGCAATGAAGGCGTCACCATCACTTTGAGAAGAACCATTATCGGAAGATCCTTTCTTCTTCTTTTTCTCCTCTTTACAATCCTTTCAGACATGACCAGGTTGCCCATAGTTCCAACACTTCACCTTGGACTTCTCGCTAGGAGACTTTGATCTCCCCTCTGATTTCGATTTGGACTTCTTGTCCTTCTTCTTGCTTTTCTCCTTTGACCTTCCTCTGACAGCAAGAGCCTCCTTCGCCATCTTAGAAGATTTTCTTCTCATTTCTTCTGACAGCAAAGAACCAACAATATCTTCCATTTTGAAACTGGATGTTGTACTCTCAATAGCCATCACTAGATGATCCCATGAGTCTGGCAAAGAACATAACAGAAGCATACAATGATCTTCTTCTTCAATCTTTACACCAACAAATGTTAATTGTGCAAGCAACACGTTGAATGCATTCAAATGATCAGCTACAGACCCTCCTTTCTGCATTCTCAAAGAGTAAAGCTTCTTTCTCAGGAACAACTTATTCACCAAAGATTTCCCCTGATAAATAGACCCCAGTCTCTTCCACAAGAGAGAAGCAGACTTCTCTTCATGCACATTGAGAAGAATTGAGTCTGCCAAACATAGCCTTATCAGACCCTTCGCTTTCCTATCTACAAGGTCCCATTCTTCTTGCTTCATGCCTGTAGGTTTAGTTCTAGACACAGCAAGCCAAAGGTCTCGATCTACTAAGAGATCCTCCATCTTGATTTTCCACAATTCAAAGTTACTGCCATTGAATTTCTCTATTTCAATCTTCCCAGATGGACTAGACATCTTAATCTGTAAATAGAAATAACAATCTCTACAAAACTCCCACTGAACAGTATTGACACAAAAAACCCAATGTACCCCCAAGGATAACACAACTGGCCAGGCTCTGATACCACTTGTAAGGAAAATAGATGCAAAAAAAAGTTCTCCTAACGTCAATACCTTAGGAAAGAGTGCAAAATTACTTTTAAATTTTCAATTACAGTCAAGTTAAGATGCACTATGAGATAGATTATAGAAACAAAGTATTTAGACAAACACACATGAAACACCAGATATACATGGGAAAACCCTTACAGGAGAAAAACCCACCACACCAAGAGAAATCACTTTGTATTACAGTAATCAAAATTACATACAATTCTAGACTTATCTTTCTAGTGTCATTATATAGTAGTATTCACCATGAACCTTCTTCGAACAGAAAAACATCCAAGTTACATCCTTTACAAATTTTAAATCCTTTATTGATATAGTTTGAATTCTTCACACTTCACTGTTGATCGAACTACTATCCAACCCCCAAGCGTCTGCAACTTCCAACTATATCCATGGTGTTCCCTGACTATGGAGCTCCCTCACAGAACCATCGCAACAAACAAACTCCCAACGGTTCCAATTCGGCTCTTCTGATTCATCCACGTGATGCTACATCGGAAGTCATACTCGGTCAACAGAATTCGTATTGTATTGGCATCTCGGTGAGACACTAACTGTGTCTCACCAATGCCACATTGAACTCATATCGATGTCGCCAAGAGTTACCATAGTCGCCAGGACGTTCTATCGAGCTACAAGAGTTTCACTGAGTCACCAAGCAGTCGTCCTGACTTATCACTTTCGCCAGAAGGTCATAGCGAATCACTAAGGTTACACCGAAGTTCCCATATCTACCGAGCACCAAATGAAAGTTGGCAAGACTCACATCTATCGCCGAGAGTTCATATCGATCTTCATATGCTACTTCGAAGTGTTCACCTATCGCCAAAACATTTGTCCACCGCTGAGAGAACTTACTGATTTATATATGTTTCACCGAAAACTAATTGTCGCCAAGAGTTACCCCAATAGCCATCGGCTATCAGCAAGACAATAGCTTATCGCTCAGACTTCATAATGAAGTCTAAGAGTTATATTGATAACACCCAAGTAGTCCCTGTCGGCATGATTCTCATCTATCGCTAAGACATTTCTCCGATAGCTTTGAGTTATACCGAAGATTTAACACTTGAGTCTTTTGTCGCTGAGACATAGTCACTTCTGTAGGACATCATACCGATGGAATTTCCTTCGGCCAAGTCTCCCCGACGAAACAAAACAAACAAACACTGTCGGCATAACATTTGCTTTCGCGGTGACTACTTACCGAGTCAATATGGGTTACCTCGAGGACCTCAATGTAAACGCTGTCAGCAAGAGACTAACACTTCGTTCAGACATCTCCTCAAATTTTGAAGTCACTCTGAAACTCCAGTCACCAAGAGTGTCATCGATACACGAATGAATGGCCTTTCGGCCAGATATCTCCCGAGCACTATAAGGTCACAACGAACACACCTTGTCACAGTGATAGCTACACAGTAAACCTTTTGGCAAGAATTCTTCAGCGTCACAGCGACCTGTTCAGAAATGAATAAAGCAAAATGCCAGTTGGCCAGACATGGAACCTATCACACTGACTTGGCACTCATGGAGGTTTCAGCCTGTAATGCTTGAGACACATATTTCCAAAAAATATCAGCAATAACTCTTCCAAGACCACTGCTATGGGTCTTTCTATTCTGAATGAGAAAGCGCTGAATTGGACTAGAAAACTGCTTGACTTGGGTAATATGGAGGAAAGGATTGAAGAGATTAGTGTCTCTTACCTGGTGGAGAGAGTGGAAGCTTCTACTCCTATGCTGGAGAAGGACATGCAGGCGGGTTTGTGCCTTAGGATGAGGAACAAGATGAAAAAGAGGGTTGTTGTTGTTGTTGAGGAGTTGAAGGATGTTATCAGTGTCCATGAGGAGGTCATCAAGGAGAACATGGCCTCAGTTAATGTTTTAGATAATTTTTTATAGCTAGTGCTTCCTCTTTTGGTTCAACAGGTTTGCTGACAGGTTGCTAATGTTCCATCTTATGTCAGCTTTTTGCTTTTTTGGGCTGTTAGGCTTAGTGGTTTAATTTCTCTTACAGCTTGGTGTCATTGTAAAGGGTTTTGGGGCCCCTTCAAAACCTATTTTTCCTTATCAAAAACTGATTCAATATGATTTTCTATTGTACGATTTTTTTTTATGTTCTTTTTACTTTTTGCATGTTGATTACCCTCAGAAAGAGACTACTTATCTTTTCTTAAATGAAGCCTTTACATTTCATGTCTATGAAAGGAATTTACTACTTGACAATAGGTTCATGAACTTCATACAAAGTAAGATTGGTGTAAAAGGCCATCCCGACAAATGTTGTTTGCTCTATAATTATAATGGAAAATGAAAAAGCTTGCTAGGAGAATAAAATAGGTTTTCAGTTGTCCAAGTACAACATAATATTACTAAAGCATTTCAAAGTTTAGGCATTTGAGATTCATGGATCTCCTTGGAGGTCACCCACCTAATATAATAATAGTAAATTAGTATGAACCTTTAGTCATAAATTAAAATGCAATATAATATCTCTATGTCTCACACATGAACGTTTCATATAACCACATACCTTGTAAATGATGATAATCGACTTATGGCATTCCTTAAGTCAACTGTGAGACAAGAATCCCCCCTAATTGCCAATAGCATGATATGCTATCAAACACATTTATAAAAATTAATAACATTCGATTTTCACAGTCCATGATAGTTATGTAAAAATTTGCACACAGTTTATGTAGAAATTTTACTCACATAACATTTATGAAAAGGTCATTAGTAATTTTTTCTCACACAAAAAATTATCAAAATAAATTTAGTGCTTAATCAATGTTGTCTCATCTATTTCCACCCACTTTCCTCTCAGTGATTTAGTATTTTTATGTCGTCCACGTCCTCTCTCCATGCCTTCCTCTGTGAATAAAAATGTTGCCATAGAATCTTTCACCGCACTACTGTCGAGAAGGAAGAAGCAACTTGTGGGACTGTGGTAAAAACCACTCTACCACACTGAGTTGATGAAGGAGTCATGGGATAGCGGTGGTCACTGCACTACCACATGCTAATGGTAGAAGACTTGTGGGAGTCACTATAACACCACCAGGAATAGAAGGAAGACTCGCATGCTGCCACAGAAGCTTTCACTACACTACCTCCAAGAAGGATGAAGCACCTTGCGGGACGGCGGTAAAAACTGCTCTACCACACCGAGCTGATGAAGGAGCCACAATACAGCGGTGGTCACCAAAACGAGGTAGGAGTTTGGGCAGGGAAACATTTTGATTTTCCATTACCCAATTCTATATCTTTTCAACATTTTTAAATCACTTGTTCAATTCTATATCTTTTCCTTTCACGTAAAACATTGTAAATCACTTGTTTGAACACTGCAACTGAATATCATCTCTTTTTTTTTTAGACAACTTGAACACATTGCATCTTGGAACTCCAAAATATTTTAAACACTTGCAATGATTAAACATCTGTAGAGGTTAATTTTGAATTTTCACCTTAAAATAAAACTTTGAACAAAACAACTCCATCAAATTGAGCTGTAGTGAAAATTTGATAACAATTAGTTTACATTCATTTACTTGCATTTGTAAGCATTTATATACATCTACACACACTTCACATCCATTTCATATAACTATGTCATATTTTTGTGTCGTTACCCATGCATTTTTTGTGAGTAAATGGCGAAAGAACATTGTATCCTTATCCACATTTTTTAATTCATGCTGATTTTTGTTCATTGCAAAATAATATAATTGATTTCACATGAATTATCAAAATAACTACTTGATAGAAAATAAAGAATGTTTTATGATTTTATACAAGTGTAGCTAGCTAGTGATGTCGAGAAATATTTGCATTGTTTGGTCAGTGTAATCGAATTGAGGATGAGAAATTTGAGTCACAAGGCTAGACTAGGAAAAACGTACAATGATAGGTGCTCAATTAGGTGCACTTGGCACTGCCTTAGGCGCCCCAAACTGATTACATTAACGACCAAAATTCAGCACTCAAGTTGGCGTTAAGGAAGAAATCAGACGACAAAAAAGGGAAAAAAAGGGAAAAACGTCGCGCGAAGGAAGAAATCAAAATAAATTTTTAAAAATTTTCCCATGTGAAGGAAGAAATCAAATGACATAAAAGGGAAAAATGCCACGTGAAGAGAGCAGGGTGCTACCAACAATTGAAGAAAGCACAAAGCCAGGATGCACGGAGGAAGTCCAGTGAGGAGAGTACAAAGGTATTTGAATTTGCTCATAAGATTATCTCAGATTTATTAAACGATATTTAAAAAAAAAATTATTCAATCTATGATAATATTTTTATTTTATTTAAGATAAATCAAAATATACAAAGCTCCAAATAAAAAGTTCTTCCAGCATCATCACATCATGTCTGTTAAAACAAAATAAAAACCTATGAATCAAAAATCCATACCACAACCGCCTGAAAACTATCCAACTAACTACTACCCAAACACCAGCTTTTTACAGTATCAAAACCAAAAATAGGGCTTAACCCCTTAAACTTATAAATCAATACCTAGCTTAAACATAGTAAACTAGTTTACGTGAAAGTTCCAAAAGCACTGCCTAGATGCAATGGGCACATTTCCATGAGTGGCTTCACCTTCTTTCTCAGACGCAAACCCTTCTTCTCACATAGCTCCTCTCTGGCGATGGCTTTGAGTCCCGCTATTATCTCCTTAGTCTCCATTAATTCGACGCACAGTTTCAAATCTTGTCACCCCCGTTCCGCACCCTCTTTCCACACAACTTTGGTTCTTCCTTTTGGCCACCTAATGAAAGGGCGGTTTATCTTTGCTACTTTCGGGTCCACACCTTCCATGTCTTCGCTCATAAATCCTTTTCCTGGTATATCCCTTTCTAGGATACTCTCCATGTTCACTAAGAAATCCCTATGCACCAATGCTTTTATTACTTTCCTTACAACCTCCACCGACTCTCCTAAGTCTAGTCCCCACGCCATGATCAAAGAGTATATATCCATATTAGTCTGATATCTATGCTTCAAATCTTCAAAGCCATTACCCAAAATGATTTGCACATATTACACCACCTTCACATCCTTGTACAGGAACAAGCCACACAGTCTCTTCACTGTCACTTTGCCATCAAAAGGATCCAATTTCCTCCTCGCTTTCAGAGTGAAGTTGGCCTCCATTTCTTCTCTGGTACGTTAGCCACCAGACTACTTCACACCATCGTCCTAACACTCTTCTTACTCTCGCAAACCAAGAATCATCAAAGGAAATGCAAGAAAAAACTTCATTACATAGCAAACTGTTAGCTATCAACATTAATGTTGAACATATGTCTAGCGCTGACAAAAAGAGTTAATTCTTCAATAATTTTGAAAAACATTCCTTCAATAATTTGTAAGTATATTTAATATGTTAAATGATATATTTTTTTTATTTCCTTGGAAAAAGTAAATGATATTAATTAGTTTAAAAGTAATAGTCTTCAATAAGTTTATTTGGGTCATCAGTAATAGTCTTCAAAATTGGCCACCAGTTCAAGTTCATTCTTCTTTCATAATACTTTATATCCATGAAAACCAAGCTCTCTAAATGGTATACCAAACTCTAGTTCAAAATCTTTTAGATGAGGCTACTCCTATAGCTCTCTTACTCGCTTGACAAATCCTTGAAACTATGACTTCTTAACATTCAAAAGATAAATGGAATGTCCTCAACACCCAATAGAGCTATCCAAAAAGGATAACTAAAAGCTAACCCAATTTTTTAGTTTAATAATTTAATTATAAATTTTAAACTTTGAATGTTAAATTTTTTATGTGTTATTGGCTTATTGCAGGCTGCAGCATTGTTTAATATTTATATCTATAAATTGTCTCTATCACATTAATAGTGTGTCAAAATGGAAAGGAACTTGCTGGAAGTAGTATGCTCTAAATTGCCAATACTTAGTGAATCTAGATCCATAGTTAGTAATGTCCAAAAAAAACTTGTCCCAACAGCCATAGGGAAATGGGCATGGGGGAAGGCTTAGGTAATCAGCTAACAATATGACAACCTCCTACGTAGCCCATTGATTATTTCCCATTAAATTTTCCCATTTCCCTATGGCTGCTGGGACAAGTTTTGTTTGGACATTACTAACTATGGATCTAGATTCACTAAGTATTGGAAATTTAGAGCATACTACTTCCAATAAGTTCCTTTCTATTGTGAATGTGATAGAGACAATTTATAGTTATAGATATAATTAGTATTGGCAATTTGGAGCTTAACACTTCCACATTTCTTTAATCAATTTGGAGCATAAGACTAAGACTACTCAAATGACATTGCAGCCAGGTAAAAATTCATCAAGGGAATAATAGTAGTATACTTGTGTGTGTGTATTTACTTTACCTAAAATTTGTGTTTATACTTAAGTGATCGATGTATACTTGTGTATGTGATCAAATTTTATTCTATTTAATGATATTATTATGTATTTAAGGTCTATTTAATAAAGGGTGCATGAAACAAGTTTTAAATCCTTAAAAATCTTTAAATTTCTAGGGTTTTTTCATTTTGCCAAGTCTGCGTTGAGTCCCCGAGTTGAGTCACCCTAGCCGAGTTTGAGGTGAGTTTGAGTCTCGTTACTATGGTTGTGATACAAAAAAAAGGTGCTTACACATTGGCTGAATATATCCTCATCAAAATGACCAGAAAGAAATTTCAAATTTGTAAGTAAACTCTGATAGTCAAGAAAAACAGTCATAAAAATTGGAAGTAAACTTTGGCAGACATGTAAGTGAACTCAATTCATCTAACTTTATGCCTCTTGGTAGACATCAAGATCTCCCCTCCTAAATTTTGGACCACATCCATTACCTCCACATAAAGCTGGACATCCTTGGTCTTCTTGGTTCCCATGCCATGATATGGTTATGCAAATGAAAATGAAGAAAAGTAATCATCTCCTTCTCCTCTGGTTGGAAGAATGCATGCTTAATGTTTTGATACATGATATCAGCTCTCTCTTCTGCTCTCATGGTTGAATACCGAAATCCATTATGGTTAGCCTTCAGAGTTCCAGTCATCTTTTGTCCTCTTCCACTAAATGCTGGCCTGATCCACACGTCTGCCAACCTAATTGGATTTGTTTTTGAAAGTTGAAGTTTGTCTTGATTCACCAGTGTATCTCTCTTTGCCTTTTCAAACTCTTTCATTGCTACAGATCGTCTCTAGGATTTAATCATTTGTACCAAATGGTTGATGTGCTTTGAATCCTTGCATCTAAAGGAAATTTCCTTAACATAAATACTGTTAGGGAATTTCAATGTTGCCATTGTAGTTGGCATTAAAGCCGGTACTTGCAACATTGAAAATTATCCTTATATAAGAATTCCCTCCATCTTGTTGGCTTGTAACACTCTAGATGGTGGCTACATGAAATTTAATTTTGATTCCTCTTTTACATCAGAGGGTTCATATCCTTGATCTGACTCTTCTAAATTATCAGAATCAAAATTACTAGCTTCCATATTCAAAAATTCCCAACCACCATCTTCAATAAATTTATCTAGATCATCAGTAATACTCTTCAAAATTGGCCGCCAGTTCAAGTTCATTCTTCTTTCATAATACTTTATATCCATGGAGTTCAACCATTCCTTGATGCCATCAAGTGAAGATTGAGGAATGGCGTCAATTAGAGTACATCCCGCTTGAAGTCTTTGAAAAAAATAGCCATATCAAATGCCTTTTTCCCAAGTCCTACTCTCTCAAGGTTAACAATCTCAATCTCACTAATAGGGATTACTAAGAAAGGTAATTCCACCAACTCTACCAAATAGTTTACCATAAGAATAATAAAAGCAGAGGCTTTGAAAGGAACTCCATGAAAACCAAGCTCTCTACATGGTATATCAAACTCTAGTTCAAAATCTTCTGGATGAGGCTGCTCCCATAGTTCTCTTACTCGCTTAACAAATCCTTGAAACTCTGTATTGATTTTATTTTTCTTGTCCCTCTCTTGTTGTTCTTCCTCAATTTCATCAGGATCATACATTGACCTTCTTTCCCCTCCTAAATTTTGGACCACATCCATTACCTCCACATAAAATTGGACATCCTTGGTCTTCTTGGTTCCCATGCCATGATATGGTTATGCAAATGAAAATGAAGCAAGTAATCATCTCCTTCTCCGCTTGGAAGAATGCATGCTTAATGTTTTGATACATGATATTAGCCTCTCTTTTGCTCTCATGGTTGAATATTATTGAAATCCATTATGGTGGGCCTCCAGAGTTCCTAGTCATCTTTCTTCCTCTTCCACCAAATGTTGGCCTGATCCACAAGTCTGCAGCCTAATTGGTTTGTTTTGAAAGCTGAAGTTTCTCTCGACTCACCAATATTAGCTATAACTTTTTTGAAATTTTATTATGGTATGTGCACTTTGATATGATGTAATATGATTATGGTTTTCTCATATGTTGTAATATTAGATATCTAACAGAAAAATAAATTATTGCATGAAATAAATAATAACTTTTCATTTTAAATGTTTTTTTTTTTTGCAGAACATAGGTCTTCCAGAAGATCAAGATGATCCTCAACATGATATAGATCCACAAAATATTGGTTTTTTCTGGTACAAATCACATGACAGAGGATGATGATGACACAAATATGGAAGACACTTAGGCTGATGACAATGATGATGACAACAACGACGATGAGGATGATGATGATGATGATGATGATGACGACGACGACGATGATGATGATGATGATGATGATGATGATGATGATGATGATCACAATGGTGATGATGATGATGAGATAGTTGGTGATAGTAACCAATGACATTCATGATCATATAGACTACATCATGGATCATTGTTGATATATCATTATGATGAGTCTTTTCATGGTTACTATCATATGTATCATTTTCATAGCCTATAGTACTATATTGTTGAGTTGTATCATATTGACATGTATCATTTTCACTATATCATTTGGACATGTATCATCTTGAATTTTATCAATTTGAGCTACATAATTTATCAATTTTATTTATATCATTTGTACATGTATCATTTTCACTTATGTTGACTGTTGGACATGTATCATTTTGACATGTTTTTGATGTAGTGAAATATTTGACTTTCACTTGTTTTAGTTATATATGATGATGATCTTATCAGTATTGACTTTTCAATTTATATATATTAAAAGTGGTCGATGATTTTTGGATGGATATTTATTAAGTATGATGATTTTAATTTACTGCTCAGGATGGATGTTGTCAAATTCAATTAAATTATAGATATTTGACTCACTTGTTTTAATTATAGATGATGATCATGTTATAATAATTATATTGTTATTTAATCACATGAGTTATTTAAGAGGCATGATATATTTAACTAATTAAATTAAAATAAAACATATTAAATTAATAAATGAAATAAAAACAAGAAGCAAAAAAGGACGCAATAATAGAAGCCAAACTAGAAGCAAATCGAAAGCAATCTTGGAAGAAAAATTGGAAGCAAAACTGGTAGCAAAACTGGAAGAAAATTTTGAAGCAAAACTGAAAGCAAAATCGGAAGCAAAAACTAGAAGCAAACCTGGAAGCAAAACCGGAAGCAAACTTGGAAGCAAAACTAGAAGCAAAACTAGAAGAAAAACTAGAAGCAAAATCAGAAGCAAACTTGGAAGCAAAAATGGAAGCAAACATGGAGGAAAACTTGGAAGCAAAAATGGATGTCAAATTGGAAGCAAAACTAGAAGCAAAAATGGGAGTAGACATGGAAGCAAATCCGGAAGCCAAATTGGGCACCAATTTTGGTGCAATTTCTGATGTTACTTCTCAATGTTATTTTAGGCACTTTCAAAGGCGCTACGCTTCCCTGACGCTAAATCGAGAGCTGAATCTGACACTAAATACGAAAGAAAAATCAACACAAAATTTGGCGCTGAGTTGTCCATGCCTGTTTGTGCGAGTTTAGTGCCAACCAAATTTTTCAATTCATGGCTCAAAATACACTAAAACTCAGCACAAAATTTAGTGCTAATTTCTTGTTATACTGTTGTGTAGCTAAGTGGAAGGTGTTGTGGTCACTGTGCCACCTCTATGCCAAAGAGGTCAGAAGCCCTTTGTTAATCCTATGCTGGGAATATCTATCAAAAAAGTTAATCCACATCATCCAATCACATCTAGATCAACCTGCACCAGATGTGGAATCAAATCTTAGGTCCTCAGGAATCACTCCCGAGACTAAAGGGTCCTCGACAACTCCTATCATCATAGCATGTCATAAATCAGCAATCTTATCAATCAACATCAATCAGCCTATCAATCTAATAAGCTCTGATGATATTTTGATTACATCTCATGAACGTTTATCATTGATCCTCACTTATCATGAGGTCAATCATCATTATCCTATCATTGATCCTCTCCTATCATGAGGTCAATCATCATCATCCTATGATTGATTCTCACCTATCATGAGATCAATCATCATCTAATCTATCAACATCATCAAACAAACATCAAAACATCAGCTGACACGATCAACAATCATCAAAACCAAGGAGTCTAATTCAAATTTCATCAATCTGGCCTAGATGCACTGAAATAGTGTTTCTATGCACTGAAAACATCGATGCAATAGAAAAATTCATCAATGCATCAAAATAGGGTCTCAAAGCGCTAAATCTCTATATGTGCCATCAAATTTCATCAATGCGATATTTCCCTACATCAATGCACTAAAGGATCTAATGCGCTAAAACTTTGACTGAATGCACTAAATCTTGTCATCTATGCACTAAACAACTAGTTGTGCTATTACATTCATCATATGTGCTAAATCTAAGTATGCATGTGCTAATTTACTATATGTGCTATAACTTTGAATGGATGCGCTAAAGATTTTACCCTATGTGCTAATCTACCCTAGCTCTAGAATAGTCTACCTATGCGCTACATTAGGTACCCTATGCGCTAAAACACAAATACCAAATTTTAAACGTGGAAAAATGTGCCAAAAATCAATTCAAAATTAACAAGGAGGTTTCTCGGGGTACGTATTGAAGGTCCATACATGGCTAGGCAGTTGTGACATCACACACACTCGAATCAGTGGGTCTGGATTAGAGTCACCATCTTGCCAAATTTTCTGAAAAGTTGCTCACTCACTCTAATTTTCAAAATGCAAATGATGCAAATGAGCTATTATCACATCTTTTTAACCTTTTAAAGGGGTAATTAAGTGGGATTGATTTTTTTTTTTTAAAAAGGGCTTTAATTAATCAGTTCATCAAAGTTGGCAGGTTCAATATCATTTTTCAAGAGATAAATCGTTGAGACATCCTAAAATTTGAAATCATCATCAAATCATTAGAAAATGTCAAAAAAATTCAGAAATTCTAAAAATCCTAAAAATTTAAAAATTCATCGATTTATCTCTCGAGGGGGCATATATCCATCATCACTCGAAAACCAACGTCTGGGGCATATCAATTTTTTTTTGTCAGCATCATCAACAAAATTTTGTTTGAAGCAATGTGTAAACACATCACTTCAAAGAGGGGCAAAATGTATACACCTAAAATCGACTAGGATAATTAATTAAAAAATACAAGTTATTTAATTAATAAACCTTTTAATTCATCTACTTATAAATAAATTCTAAATTTATTTATATAGTTCAAAATTTCTAATTCTTCCATCTTAAATCGCATTCTTCTAATCTTAATTAAATAAATAAATTTCAATAGTTTGTTTTATTTAATTATCTTTCTTCTTATTAAATTTAAATTCTAAAATTTAAATTTGGTCACATGTCTACAACTTTTCTTCTTGCCACCTCATCATGTGTCTCATGATTTTAAATATTTTTAATATTTAAATTGGAATTATCTTCAACAAATTTTGAAACAAACTTGAGACACTTGGCTCTCTTCCTCCATTTATTCTCTCTCACACTTGGAAAAATTTTCTATTAAAGGGAACACTCTCCATGATTCCCTCTAACTTCTTCATCCTCCACCCTTGATCTCTCTAGCTAAAATCCTAACAGTTAGTTGCTACCTCATCACAATATGCTTTGGAAAATCTATAAATGCAACCTCATTCTACAACATTTCATATTCCCACTTTGAGCAATCTTACTCTACAAAATTTTCATTAGAGCACTTTGAGTATTAGAGCATTGAAGCATTTAGCAATTAGCATTTTAGAAGCATATTAGTTTACAATCATGGCTTAGTTTAGTAGCTGCATTTTAGTTATCATAGTATTTTTCATACAACATTAGCATCACAACTTTTAGTATCATATCATTATCATAGCATTACTCATCAATCATATAGTTTATCAATCATGTATGAATAGATTTCTTGCATTTTCCAACATTTCATTCTTTAGGTTGTCATTCTAAAGGTAATAAGTGCACAAATAATCTGAGATCCATTATGATTTAACGAATCCTTGAAGATAGGAAACAATGGGACGATTCGAGGGAATTTTCTTTGTTTCAATTCAATTAGTTTTGTGATTTGAATTCTCTAATATAATGTCTTATTGATTGTGTTGTATCTTTTTCATTTACAAGTTTCAATACTTCACAATACACAACCATCACAACAAAACGATTTGATACAATAGCCACAACTCTTGATACATCCCTCATTGGAAATTACCATCCGTCCTCCCATCGTGATTAATCTTGATGATGATGATGAGGAGATCTCTAAAATAGATGAAGAAGTGCATAATAATATAAATTCTTTATTTTCATCTTCCATGAGCTTAAATGATAAATCTCCTACACCAAGTGAAGAACCTAGCACTTCCCTTAGTTAGGCACTTGTAATTCTTCCTTTGGACAGTCAACAACCCTCACAATACACTGAACGTGATTGGGAGGCAGATGACTTGTTAGATGGTTGACTTGCATTCGCCTTGCTAGCCTTTTGCATTTTCCTTTTTTCTTTCTCTTTTGCACCTGTATGTGTGTATCGTGTTCCCTTGTGATGTGTGTTTGATGTTCTCTCTCTTTGTGAACTTCCTCTATTTGTACCTCTATTCTTCTATATGTCATACATTTTACCCTTTCTTTTTTCACTTTTGTTTTGTGTTTTCCTTTTGGGGATGACACAAAGTGTTGAGATGCCCTATGTCTCTTCCATGTTGACCCAATCGGTCCCTTTTCCTTTTTACTTTGTCCTTTTCTTGTGTTTTTCCTTTTGGGAATGACACAAGGCATTGATACCAAAATGTATCCTTCATGTTGACCCAAAATCTTTTCCTTTTTGTTTGCCTTATCATTTTATTTTTGCTTCTGTTTTCCTTTTGGGGATGATGCAAGGTGTTGAGACTGTAATGTCTCTTCCATGTTGACCCAAAATAGACTTTCTTTTTCTTTTCTTTTTTTGCTCTTTTTGTGTCATTCTTCCAATTCTATGTATTCGGGGAATGATAACAGTTTCGAGCTCTCTAATAAAACATTGAAGCAACAAACATACTGACCTCAAATCCATAATTCCCTTATGTGTTTGGTGTGTTCCTTTTTGGGGAGAAACCTCCCTTTTCTTTTTTTTTCTTTTTCATTTACATGAAGCAACCTTACTTGGAAACATGACTTGGAATAGGGGCTTTCCAAGTTGGCTCTCATGTCTTATTTTTATTTTTGCATCTTTCCTTCGCTACTTTAAAGTAATTGCTCATAGAACGGTGTGTATAAATTATTTTAAAGTGGGGGCATACATTGGCATTATTCATTCTACATCTTGGTTCTTAGAGAAACCTTGTTACTTTATACAATGTGTTTCACTTTGTGGACGACATTTGGTGTGATGTCCTTCATAAGTGTGATCTATCTTAGAGTATTACATTCCTCTTAGTGGCTTGATGTGGTGCACTGCATCCCCTAAGTTGTGAATATACTATTCTTTGATTGGTCCTCTTTTGGAGACATTAGACACAATGTTCCCTAAGTGATAGACCTTGCATGAACTTAACAAGATTCCTTTGAACATCTTTTACATGTTACATTTTTGCATTTTACATGGCCACCTTGCATAACACAACTTGCATGCCTGTGGTACCATCCTCTTTGTTGATGAGTTCTAAGCATAACAAAGCTTTGCTTGTATCATGAAGCACAAACTGACACTTTCCTTTGTGGAACCTTATTAAAGTTATCAGGAGGTATAGCTTTGGTATGGTTGAGCGGGAAACCCATTCCATGACATGACTTTCCCCATAGCCACCTATGTGTTTGTGAGTGCATACCAACTAGTGTATGTTTCTCACCTTTTGGGACTTCTCCCCTGATAGACAGCCATGAGTTCCATTGCCCCAGAGTGCGTATGCATTTTCTTTTTTGGACAAACAACCTAGATCTGATCCACAACTAGCTGGACAAATGATCGAAGCTTGATCCGAATTTTCCTTTTTCCCTTCCTTCTCTCTTTCTCTTTCACACATGTGTTCCTTTGTTCTTATGTTTATTTTTCCATGGGATCTTCATCCTAGGGGATTGATCATCCCTCTTGATTGTTGTTATTCCATCTTGCTTGCATAAGTGCATTTGGATCCCTCTCGATTTGCATGGATACTTTAGTGTGAATTTGAAGCAAGTTCATCCTCTCACTAAAGTGGGGGATAAATGTACCATAGAAAAATGGATCTTGGAAATTTTCATGGTTTTTTAGGTCTTTCTCTTGTGATGCTTGATCTATTTTACTTTGATTTAATGTTGCAATGTAACTTCTACATTCACATTAGGTCTTGAATATTCAAATTATGATGTCTTGTGAAGGTGTTGTGAAGTGTTGTAACACATTTCTACACTTTTCTAGACTCTTCTTATTACAATTCACCTAAAAATCACCTTTTTATCCTTTATCAAGTCCTATTTCAAAGCGTTGTAAAGTCTTGTAACAAACTTTCATGCTTTTCTAGGCTTGTTATCACTATTTACACCTTTCTTATGCTTTATTTGGCCCCTTTATGCACTCACAAGCCTTAATTAAGTGTATTTTTGAATGTAAACCCAACAAACAACATTAAATTTAACTTAATTCCCGACACCCACTTACAAGCCTAGAGTGGGATCCATTCACCATGGGTGACAAATGAGTCCCTCTTGGCTCCAAATTCAAAATAATTCAAAATTTCTTTTGGTTTTTTATTCAAAAAGACCTTATGTTGGTCCGTGATGATGTATTATTGGGTAATTAGGGCATAAGTGTGTATAAATAAGTGTTTTTTCATCCATTTTAACTCCTAATTCATCTCATTCACTCATTCAATATCAATTAGCATTCTTGCATTCAATTCATCAAAGCATCATTCAATCAAGCAATCATCAAGCATCTTGGAGTAGCCATCAAGGCATATCTTCAGACTTCTTCAACAAGGTTTTGGTGAGTTTAGGACACTTGCATGTTGTTTATTCATCATTCCTTGCTTATTTCATTTCATTTCTTTATCAAGGGTTTGATTACCAAAGTTGGATTTGACCAAGGAAAATCCCTATACTCTAACCCTTAACCATTTTTCCCCTTCTTTGCATGTGTGTTTGCAGGTCTTGTAGGAATATTTGTCAAAGAAATTGGCGTTGGAAAGTGGTTTACAAGTCATCAAAGTGTTTCAAGTCAACCAAACCCTAATTCAAGCTTGGAGACAACATACAACCCATTTTCTGCAAATTTGACTTCGTCAACCTTACAAGAAGACAAGTATAGATCTGAACCCACGGGATTGACCTTTGAATTTGTAGAATTTTTGAGGAGGATTGATTTTCCATTAGTGGCAAATGAGTCCCACCTATAGGCTAGAAAATTTTATTTTGTCAAAATCCAGTTCCTGACAGCCGAAAAATAGTTTTAGGTCTTTTTACCAGTAGGAGGATTGATTTTCCATCAATGGGGAATGAGTCCCACTGGTGATCAATAGTAATTTATACCAATTTCTAGAACCTTCCAGGATCAGCATTTAACTTCCAGGTGCACTCTGTTAAATCTCATTCAATTTTGTTTGCATTTGTTTATGTTTTTAGTTCATTTTTGCATACCTCACTGTGTTTACAAACATTACATATTTCATTAGTTTAACATGAAAAATCAGTCAATTTCATCATCTATCTACATTTAGATCATTTCATTTAGTCTCAATCACATCATGAATTCCTTTATTTGAGTGAACCACCTCAATTTTAGGGTTCTATCTCTCTCCTTTTAGGTGAAAAATCCTAAGAGTGCAAGAGAAGCACATAGAACTCCACAAAATTGATAGTTCACATTTTAACAATCAAACTGTTTGGTGTACAGATGAAACTAATGATGGGGAAATCATCTACACTACAAGTACATATATCAACACCAATCCTAATCGGCAACCCTTATTGGGTATTTTGATTTCAATTTTTTAAATTATATATGAAATAATTTTTAACGTGAGTTTTAAATTTATAATTCAATCATGAACATATGTTTTAAATATTTATGTTGGCTTAGGAGAGTCAATCGACTTCCATTGATTCCACCCAAGGGTTTGTTGAGCACTCCTCCATTGTTGAGCATTGCAGATCAGGGGCAGGTACATTTATATTTAGTAATTGTTTAACTTACATTACTATAGTTACAATTATGAATTTTGAATTCCCTATTTATCAAATGTGCATGTACACTTGTAAATATTATAAGTGTTAAATTTCTATATGTATATTTAGGTTGATACGACAATGAGAATGGGCATCGAAAAAACATTAGATGTTTTCGCTACTTGTGAGGCCTTGGAATTTTAGGTTGTTTAAAGACATTTCTACACAAAATGTGAAAACTTGAATATATATATTAACCTAATTCAAGCATACATGCTTTAAATTTGATCTTGTATGAATTTGTTAGTGTGACTTTCTACCATGACTCAGTCATAGTTACACCTCCAGGAGCACATGCAGAGCAAGCTCTAGATATCATGGTAATTTAAAAAATTTATTATATTTAAAGTCAATTACAAATTATACATGTTGTGAACAACTTTAATTAAATTTAAATATATATATATATATACGAGCTCATACATGTTAAATTATTTTTCTTTTATAGCATGAGATGCATCTTGTAATTGAGCATGTACAAACAGGTCCTAGAGTAGAGGGTGCACAACCTCAAATTGTAGTACAATTTAAATATGATAAATTATAAATTAAATTGAATTAAATCATTTTTAATTGTAGACTTACATATAATTTCAAATTTCTTTATCTTGTATATGTAGATTGATTCATAGAATTTAGAGGTTGGTCCAGGTGCACCAAAGCATCTAGACTCAAATATGATGGTAATTTAATTTTATGATGAATTATAAATTAAATTGTCATTTAATCATTTTTCATCGTCTTACATCTGATTTCATCTTTCTCTTGTACAGAGTGTTTCAAGTCATCCACGTAGTCTGCATGGTGTGAAGAGGTCTCTTGATTATAGAGATGATACATGACCTAAACATGATTTTATGGGTTATATTTGATTATTTCATGGACTACATAGTTGGTTTCTCATGTACTCTGTTGGACTTTATATTTCATCCAGGTCAAGTACTTTGTTGGGCTTTAGTTCATGGGTTGTACTCTGATGGACTTTATTTCATGCACTTAATGTATTGGTTTCATGCACTTAATATATTGTAAATAATGGACTTTATTATTGTTCAATTTTAACTTACACATGTACATTCATGCATTTTATGTTCATAGTCAAGACATTAATATAGGACATTAATGTGAAATTAAATATAAATATGAAATTAAAGTTGAAATTAATAGGACATTTTAATATTTGTACTTTACAAATTTAGTGATCCCATACATGATATGTACATTCAACAATTAGTGATAATTAGTCAATGAACTTATTCAATTCACGTCCTAATAGGATGTCTTAAGGGGTCCTAATACATAGGTTAGATCTAATAAAATAAGAAAATAAATCATAATCTACAAACAAAAACAATCCGTTTATATACCACAAAGGATGAAATTTTAGGAAATAAACAATACTACAAGATTAGAGAACAAAAGCATTAATAAATTCTATAAACTAAACATAAATACCAATCAAAATGCAATGAGTTTTACAAAAAAATGTTCTATAAGTATACACCATATTTCCTAGTTCTTTTACAACATTAAATTAAAGAACTTAATTATCCAAAAATAGGCTAAAGATTTGAAATTAAATCATGCAGTTCCCATATTTACAAATCATGCAAAGTGCTAGAGAAAACTTAAGAACATAAAAGTCCTCTTGACCTCATGTTCCACAAAAAACACTAATTTATAAGCTGTCAAAATAAATAATAGCACCCAACACTAATTTATAGGTTGTCTTAAGGGGATGTCTTAAGGGGTCCTAATACAACATCTTAAGGGGATCAAAGAAGAGTATAATTAAGTATAAATATTAAGTGATATAAAAAAGTATTATACTTTAGGGTGACTCATCATAACAAATGATATAATTAAGTATAATATTTAGGATATGTGCTAATATTGTTGGCCCACAGTTTTCGTTGCACCAAAAGATTGACTTGTTAATGCCTGATACAACTACTAGAGTTAACGGATCCACAGGAGGCGGTTAGTCCATGTCACGAATCCTGAGGGGAGCGATGACCATCTGCCAACAAACTCCCCCTCAACATTACCCAAGGGGATTCGAACCCGACACCTTTGGCTCTGATACCAATTGTTGGACCACAGTTGTCATTGCACCAAAAGATCAACCTGTTAATGCTTGATACAATTGCCAGAGTTAATGGATCCACGGGAGGTGGTTAGTCCATGTCACAAATCCTAAGGGGAGCGCTGACCATCTGCCAACAAATACGACACGTCTTAAGGGGATGTCTTAAGGGGTCCTAATATGATGTCTTAAGGGGATCAAAGAAGAATATAATTAAGCATAAATATTAAGTGATATAAACAAGTATTATACTTTAGGGTGACTCATCATAACAAATGATGTCTTAAGGGGATATCTTAAGGGGTCCTAATATGACATCTTAAGGATATAATTGATTTAACAATAATTTATACATGATATTTAGTGATTATACAATCAAATATAAAGTTTTAAAGTAGGAAAACATGCACATTTACCGAAAAAAATATATAGAATATTGATTTTGATACATAAAAGTACATAGAGTATAATTGTGTATGTAAATGTATTTTTAATTTGTACAAAATCTTTAATTGTGTAAGTATGTATGTACATATATGTCATCTCAAAACAATGTTTAAACAATTTGGTTATGCCATCTCAAGAACATCTCAAACTTGTTCCCAGAACGTAGTAGGTCTTCACGCCACTTGATGTCAAAAAGGTACAAGAAATATCAATGAAATAATCAAAACATACATATTTTAATTTATATAAAACTATCTATATGTACACAACTCAAGTACTTTTATTTAAAAGTATTCCACACATGTTTGTAGGTTGAATCCAGGCATCCTCTCCTTTTTGTTTAAAAGTATGAGATCAATGCAATGATGGCTTAAGGATACAAAAAAGGATAATAAATTAGTTTTAACTATTAATGTACAAGCAATATCAATATACAATCAAAACATGTATTTAAATATAATTTAACTAATAATTACCTATTTTTACCAAGTATTCCATGTTGTCTAGGTTGAATCTGCATGGACTCTCCTTTTTGTGATGATGGCTTAAGGATATATAAAAGGACAATTTAAATCAATTTCAACTAATAACACACTTGACCAATATCAAAACATGTATTTAATCTTATTTAAAAGGACATTATAAAACTAAAACTATATTTACCTATATTTACTTATTCCATTGTACCATTTGCATCCTCTCTATTTTGCAACACATCTATGATTTTCTCATGCTCTTCCATATAAATTGTCCATAGCACTTTATTTGTAGGTCTTCAATGATACTGATCTACTTTTATATTTGTTGCCACCACCAAATATGAATAGTGTATAATCTTTTTATGTGTTTCATAATATTTGAATGCAGGTAGACCATTCTTCCTTATCAAGTATTTTTGTAGCCAAGTGCCAACAACCACCACCGATGCTATTGGAAAACATGAAAACCATCATCAAATAAGTTCTCAAATTTTTCTTAAGGGGATCAAAGACTTGTTCTAAAAATTTTCTTAAGGGGATCAAAAACTTGCTATCAAAATTTTCTTAAGGAGATGTCTTAAGGGGATCACCATACCTATTGGATAATGATAGCCACCATCATCTTCTCAAGATGCTATTAACTTATATTTAGTCTCCACACAATGAGCCAACCAATATTTTGTTTCCTCTTCATTCTCCTCAGGTGCAACAACATACACATGTCTTGCAAACAAAATTTGATTTAATAACTTGTGTGTATCCATATAAATAATTTAGTAATAAAAAATAACTTAATAAAGTGAAATAAATTGAATTAAATTACCTTCTTGTACAAGGTCTAAAATACGGTCATAGTCTTCAGATGCAAACACTTGATCATAATTATCTTCAATAGTTCTTTCATAGTGATCATGTGCTTGTGCAGGTGTCAACGATCTTTGCTCCCACTCTTCAACAAATTCTATATTTTCACATGCTTCCCAATCTCCTAAGATACAAAACTAAAAAAAACATACAAGCTCCCTTGTCCAGATAGTCCATGTGCTTGTTGTCAAACTCTTAAATGAATTCCATTTAGTAGATCCACCGATTGTCACACAGTCAACTCTAGCTAGAATGTTCTCTTCTTGAACCAACCAAAATAATCAACGAATTGTAGAGTACTCACTCAAACCAGGTGCAGATAATCTTGTATTGCACCAATCCACAATCCCACGTGCATCATTAAATTTTACTGCATCCTTGAATTTAAATTTTTCTCTAGCAAGAATTCTTTTGACACATGCACCAACTCCATCATGTTCTCCTTTACCATGCCCATCTTCAAAAAAACTCCATATATGTTCGACATTAAGTTCCTTGTGAACCCTACTTAACCAATAGAACATTCGAGCATTCTTGAACTGCCTTGTACAATTATCTAACCATATGAGGTGTTTTGTCATCTGGATTCCTCTTTCTCTTAAATTTCTATAAAATATATTGAAATAGTATTGAACAAACTCTAACGAGTGTAACCGGTTGTCACTTAAATAAAAATGATACTCCCTCAAAAAATTTCTATCATCATCTTTGTTATCATTTGCATGTCTATAAACAATATGTAAAAACATAGCTACTTGCATTGAATTATAATACTGTGATTGAATTTCCTCTTGCGGAGCTAGAGTATAATTTTCTGCAAAATCAACCATTGAAAGTATAGTACCAATTAGAAATGTTTTCCTACACGCGTGAAATTGGCCATCAAACCATCGAGCATGTTGAGAGTGCATCACATATTTTGGTACAATCTTATTCTTAAATTCTAATATGAATGCATGTACACTAAATTTTTTTGTAATTAAATCACAACGTTTCCCAAATTTTCCATCTTTTAGAGAATAGTTAACATTCTTAAATATTTTAACATCAACTAATTGTTTTCCAAAATCATTATCAACACTTTCATGCATGCAAACTCTTAAGAATGGAAGATTTCCACAACTAGTGCATTGTCTAGAAATACAAGAACTTAAATAAAATAATTTTTCATTAGATCTTTCATAAAATAAACTTGATATAAACTCCCTTATTGTTTCAGGTGGCATACTAATACCACATTCCTACATAATCATGTTAGTATGCAAAGTGCAACGTATATATCGAAAAACATCATAAAAATAATGAAATTGAACATGTGTTTTACAACAAGATATTGATTGTTTATTAATTTTTACATACCATGGTTTACATTTTTCAAAAGACCTTTGACTTATTTTAATATTACCAAGTAACACTAAATCACTAAAAAAAATTCTATAAAATTCAGTTTGTGTTGTATCTAATAGGTGTTTTTGATGAGGATTGTGAACTTTGGACCCCACCCTTAATTTTAAAACATCTCTAGCATTAGATGATACCCTAGTATTATCATGCCAATATTTTTCAATCAAAGATTTAATTTCAACATTCAATTTCATATCAGACCTTGGGAGTCAACCATTGAAACTCCAACATTGGTTGATAGGACTATTTTCTATACTTTCTCTTCTTTTGTCACTCTTAGCAATGTTTTAGGATGTATTTTTAAAACTTCACTAATATTGCTTACCATTCTTTTATTCAAATTTACTTTATTAACTATAGCAGTTGTTATAGCTCTTCTTACTACATTCTTATCTTTAGATCTACTATTTTTTTTCAATAGATTGAATGACACTAGTAATAGTAGACATAACATGTTTTACTGATTGATCTTTTCTTCTTTGTTTAACAAAAATGCCTAATTTTTTCATTATTTTTCTCATTTTTCACATTCTCATTAATTGCATCATTAGTTGACATTGAACTGAAAGTTTTTTACGATAGAAAAATTGATTGTACAGTCTATTATCATGTGTTCTTATTTGTCTCCAAGAAATCTTACCAAGGAGATTATCCAAAACATCACTTTCAATTTAAAAATATATTCAAAACCATTTTCATTTTCATTTTCATTTTCATTTTCATTTTCATTTTCATTTTCATTTTCATCCTCATATTCATTTTCATCTTCATCTTCATCTTCATCTTCATCTTCATCTTCATTTTCATCTTCATCTTCATCTTCATTTTCATTTTCATTTTCATTTTCATTTTCATTTTCATTTTTATTTTCAATAACAAAATGGTTTTCATTTTCATTAAAAGGATTTACATTTTCATTTTCAACAACAAAACAGTTTTCATTCTCATTTTCAATAAAAGTATAATTTTCATTTTCTTTTTCAACAACTATTTGACTCAAATCTTGAACTCATTGAATATTATCAATGACATCATTGTGATATCCAACATTTTCTAAATCTCTAATAAATACCATTTCCATGAGACTCAAAGATGGATTTGAAGACGTACCTGGAATTGTGCCTATTGAAACATTCTCCATAGCATTGGAAGGGATATTTGAAGACATACCAGGAGTAGTTTGTATATTCATATTAGTTTCCACATTCACCTCTTGGAAGTTTGCATCATCTACATCCATGGTATCCTTAATGTTTTATCTTCAATAGTTGTGGAATTAGATGCTTCACCATCATTCATTGATTGAATTCTCATTCTTCTTCCTCTTTGTCGTTGTTTCTCCTTCTCTCTCTTTGCTTGAATTTCTTCAGGGGTCAATACCTTCCTATCTTTTCTCTTATTCTGACATTGTGATCCCATGATTGAATTTTTTTGAAGTATACACAAATGAATGTCAAAAACTTGAGAGTCTTCCTTGTATGTTCTTCCTTCAAACAAGTAGCAATTGTTCACAAAATTCCTCTTTCTCCTTCAAACAAGTAGCAATTGAACAAATTTCCTCTTCATCTTTCAAACAAGTAGTAATTTAACAAAAACCCTCTTCCTCCAAACAAGTAGCAATTAAACAAAATTCCTCTTCCTCCTTCAAACAAGTAGTATTTGCACAAAAATTCTCTTCCTCCTTCAAACAAGTAGCTCAATCACACAAAATTTCTCATCCTCCTTTGAGAAAAAATAGGAATTTAACAAAATTTCTCTTCCTCCTTAAAACAAATAGAAAATAAATAAAATTCCTAGATTCCTCCTTTGAAGACAAATAGCAAATGCAAAAAAATTCTCTCCCTCCTTCAAACAAGTGGCTCAATTAAACAAAAATTTGCATCCTCCTTTGAAAATAAATAGGAATTCAACAAAATTTCTCTTCCTCTTTCAAACAAATAGCAAACAAATAAAATTCATCTTCCTCCTTTGAAAACAAATAGCAATTCAACAAAATTTCTCTTCCTCCTTCAAACAAGTAGCAATTAAATAAAATTCCTTTTCCTCCTTTGAAAACAAGTAGCAATTCAACAAAATTCCTTTGTCATAGTGTCCCAATGATGACTCCTTTCAAAGTTGAAAAAAATCCCAACTTGAAGAGCTTCAACAAGAAAAAGGGTGATAGAAAATAGGGAATATGTCGCAGTCGGCTATACAAAATAATTCTCAGACCTAAGATGCCCCTTTTTGACAGTAAATTAAAAATAACGGTAAAAAATAACTCGAGATCCTGTTTAAGAAATGGGATCTCGTTTACTAAACGTGATCCTGTTCCATTTTAAACAGATCCACTAGTAAATAGGATCCCATTTATTAAACAAGATCTCGTTCCATTTTCAACAGGTAAATTGGAAACGGGATCCCGTTTATAAAGAAAACGGGATCCCATTTAGTAAATGGGATCTCATTTTTAAAAATTTGAAATGTAGGCTGGGTTTTTGCTTTGTTGACGGGTTTGGGAAAAGGTTTTGGGATCCGAACCTAGGCCTTGGACTTGGTTTGACCTGCAAGTTGAAGGTCCTAGCAATGTCACAAAAAAATACTGACTTTGGGCATACATTTGAAGGCTTTTTGTAGAGTTTCTCAATGAAATTAAAAACCATTATAGATTAGACAATGTAGATTCCAAATATGTAATTTTTTTACAATTGTATTATTATTTTTATTTTTCATTTAATTTCTGATTAAGCAGGTCCATAAACTTGAATTATCAAGGTTTTTTAGTATTTAAATAACTTTTTATCAACATTTAACGTTTTCACGAACAAATTGCACGAAAGTGTACTTCAAAAAATTCTTTTCAATTAAAAAAAATTCAAAAAATCATAAGTTTAGGTCATCTTATGTGTGATGTACATGATGAATTTTTAAAACATCAAATATGGCCAAATACAAAATTAACAAAAATAAATAAATAAAAAATTACAAAAAAATATGGAAAGCGTGCTTTAGTGAGTTACAAATATTTTCTCAAAAGGATTTAGAAAAATATGATTGTTTAGGTCAAAATATGGATGACATACATGTGCATGGTATGGTAAAAAAAATATTTTAAACAGTGGTTTTTAGAAACGCCTATTGAAAATCAATTTGTATCATCTGGGTATTGAAATAAATTACATATTTAGAAACTAGACTTCAAGTACTACATTTTATGATTAGTGACCTTTTTCAAAATTCCACCTTTAAGTGCTTTAAATTTTAAGGTCAAATGTGTCAAATTTTGAAAATCAAGGAAAACACTTCCACTAAATGGCCAAAAAGTGGACTCAACTTCTTGCCAGCACCCAGGTATAAGGTTTAGGGTAGAGTATATAGGCTTTATGGCCTAGGGATGAGTGTAGGGTTTAGAGTTTAGAGTATAAGATTGAGTGATAAGGTTTGGGTTTAAGGGTATAGGATCCTTGAGGGTTGAAGTTATAAGGTCTAGAAGAGAGTGTATAGGCAAGTTATGGCCTAGGGATAAGTGTAGGGTTTAGGGTTGATGATATAGGGTATCTAGGGTTTAGGGCTATGTGTATAGAGTTTAGGGTTAAGTGTATAGGTGTTAGAGTTAAGTGCATAGGTTTTTGGTAAGTTAAATCCATTGTAAGACCAAAGCTAAGCAAAAAATGTCCATGTTAAATTAAAAGAACACACATGTTTTGTAAATCTATATAAATCACCTGAGGGTTGGGACATCTAGATCAGCTAGATCAAAGAGGTCATGGAGATCAATTATTATGGGGCCACCTCAAGGGGCATCACTGAGACTATCAACAAGAGATAGGGCCAACCGTGTTACTAGCAGGTGATACGATATATGCCCTAGGGCACATATTTTTTATTCTCTATGAAGCATATGTATTATGATGTTTCAATTTTTGTTATTTGTTTTAATACTAAATCATTCTAACAGATTAAGGGTTAATTAAGTTGTTGTGGATCTGAATGTTTATGAGGGTTTTAGATGTTTTAATGTACAACTGATTCACCCCCCCTCTCAATTATCTTGTGTTCATTCAATATTTAATCCATCAAAATGTAATAAGAGAGAAATGAATTTAAATGATATTAAATAGAACAAAAATGGGGCATGTGGACTATTTGACATAATGTCTCCTTTTAAGGCATGTATTAGATGATTAACATGTTACACGTAAGCGTTTGCATTATATATATATGGTTGTTGGTGAAGCTATAAAAATAATATTCTAACAAAAATATCCTTTCATGGACACTAATATTATACACTTTACCATATACTTTTGTAGTGATATTTTGTTAAATAGTTTATCTAGTATCATGACTACACTTCCATATTTTACATGTTTTTTATGAGGGCAATTGCACTATCAAAATATAACAAAATTACATTCTCCATTATTCTTTGATGGTCATCCATGGCCTATTCTAAGGCTTTCTACAAGGTACACACTGAAATGGTATTGATAAATTTTGTGGCTCGTCTAGTTTTTCATGCATCGGTCACATTTAGTTAAGAGTTTAATTTTTTTCTTTCCAACATATTCATTCTTGTGTATACCTAATAATCGACTCAATCCATTAGACCACATTTTTAGTTCTAGTGGTAGTGGCAAGCCCCAACATAATGTGAACCTCTCTTGTGTTTCCCACATTGTCATTGCCTCATAGATTAGTAGTTTCTCCTACCTAGTGATTGGAACACATCACTTTCATATAAATTGGAGCTTTAAATAGGAATCCCTCTATGGGTTTTGAAAACATTGTCAAGCTTTGGGTATGGATGGGTGTTGACCATGATTTATTATTTCAATAACCTTTTCATTAGTGAAATTTTTTTCTTGTTAATGATATTATGAAAGAGATATATGGTGAAATAGAGCTCCATCAAAAACCACAAACATTCCTCCTCCTTATCCAAAGTGACATGTTACATGTTAAACTATTGAAGTTTCATAGTATAATTTTTAAGTTTGGATGTAAAAATTTGGTGATCGTTAGCATGAAAATCGTTCTAAAATGATTAATATTAATTTGATCACCTTGTGTCTTTCTTGAATGGTCTAAGTTATCGACCTAAGAAGTTAGGTTGATTCCTCTCATAGAGGAAATTCCTTTACCATAAAAATGACATGAATATAAAAATTTAATTGTAGACACCTAAAAATGTCCTAACCCAATTACACCTCATTTTAGCTTATCCTACCCCATTAATTAATGAAATTTAATATTTATTTATTTAATTAATTTTTCCATCACCTTTATCCCACTTTATCCTAGCCAATTAATTAAATAAATATTTATTATTTATTTAATTAGTTTATCCTATAGACATCTAAATTTAATCGCTCCCATACGATCAAATTCACCTCCTTATTCATACATTCGGTCAATATTAATTTATTTAATTAATATCACACTTTCTGCCTAAGGTCCTTAAAGTATTTAATTTAACAATTAAATGCTTTACCTTACATCTTTTCCCTCTCTGAATTAAATAAATACATCAATTTATTTAATTTAGTCATTTAACCTTTTTGAATAAAATCAATTTAAAATTCTTCTTTTTTCTCTCTTTGTCACATCCTCCATAATCCCTTTCTAATCTGGATTAATTTAATTAATTCATGATTAAGATGTGCATCCTCTTAATCAGGGATTAATGTCACATCCTCCTACATTTTCCACTTGCTTCTAATCTCTCATTAATTATCTTAATCAAGCATTTGCACAACCTTAATCAAAGTCATTAGCCACATTTAGCACCCCTTTTTAGTCAACCTTTTCATTTGCCTTTCTTAGCATTGACCATCTTTCCCATGTGAATTTTTAATTCACATTTATTCATCCTAGGTCTCTCTCCTCCCCATGTGAATTTTTAATTCATATTTTATCCTTTCAAGGCTTACCTTATCCCCATGCAACTTCTAGAACATTTGACTTGTCACCTCATCCACATGTGACAAACTCCCACCTTTTTGGAGACCCTCTCTTATCCACTAGATTCTCCCAAGGTTGTGAATTTTTAATTCACATTTATTTCTCCAACCACTTTCTTTTTTCCATGGAGATTTTTGAGGAATTCCAAAATTCCTCAAATGTCACTTTCATCCTCACTTGGGGACAAAAAGTTCTTTTTTGAGGAAATATTCTCACCCCCCAAGGTATTTGTCCTTCCTCCACATCATGTACCTCCTTCCACCTCACTTCCACATCATCTTATCTTAGGCCATCTCATATTCTACATGTCAAGATGTGAGGGCTTGTGAGTCCTCAACTCATCATAGCCCCACATCTTGACCTTGGTGGCTCAATCTCAACCATTGAATTCTCTAGAGAATTCAAATTTCTCTATAAATACCCCCTCTTCTAATGCATTTGGGGAATTAGTCATTTTAATATCCTTATGCTGTCATTTTGAGCACTCAATTCACAAGTATTTTCACTCATTTAGCCAAGCCATTTTAGCCATTTGCACTTGCATCTAGTCATATTGTCAATCTTGCATCTAGCCATCCAAGGAGCACACAAGGATCTTAAACATCAAGGGCCAACCAAGGGATTCATCAACATGGAGAAGGTATAAGCAATTGCATTATTTCATCTATTTTCTTTGTGTTAACAATTCGTTAGGCTAATCTTTGAGGTGTCTTTTGTGTTTTTCCTTATTGCATAATAGTTTTTTTGCATCTTTAGAATAGGATAAACATTGAGGATCACATTTCTGGCATGCCCGGTGGGACCCACAAATGGGTTCCTCTATTTTACATTTGATGTTGTTGAGATTGTTTGTAGGAAAAGGTCGCAGAGGGGTGACTATGCCCTCCTGTACACTGCAGAGGGGTGACTATGCCCTCTTGTACACTGCAGAGGGGCGACTACACCCTCATATACACTGCAGAGGGGCAATTGCGCTCTCTAGTTCACTGTAGAGGGGCGATTACACCCCCCTACACACCGCAGAAGTGCAATTGTGCCCTCTATTTGGCTATAGAGGGGTGGATATGCCCTAACCCATATTTTGATTCTAACAAGTTTGTTGCAGAGGGGAAAATACGCCCTAAACAATATTCTGATTCTAACAAGTTTGTTGCAGAGGGGCGGATACGCCTTATTCCATATTCTATTTTTGAAAAGTTTGCTACATAGGGGTGGATACACCCTATTCCATATTTTGTTTCTAACAAGTTTGCTGCAGAGGGGTGGATACGCCCTATTCCATATTTTGTCTCTAACAAGTTTACTGCGGAAGGGGTGGATTTTCCCTCTTGATTACTGCAGTTTGGCGAATTTTCCCTCCTAGTTATTGCAGTGGGGAAAATTTTCCCTCCTAGTTACTGTAGAGAGGTGGATACGCCCCAAAACAACACATTTTGGGAGGTAAAACGACCGTTTTAGCTTAGTTTTTGCTTTAGTTTTTGTTGTTTTATGATTCTAACCCCCTAACGTTATTTGCTACAAGGATATTGGTCTTTTTGCTAACATTTTGTAGCAGATTCTTATATAATTGGCAAAGAAAGAAGGATAAAACAATTAACATTTGCTTGCAAGACTTGTTGTTTGCACAAAATTCCAAAGCTATCCCTAGTTTTTTGTTAATCTAGGAACATAGTTTAATTAGGGGAACTAATATCCATTTTTTGTTGTGTTTTTCTTTTTGTGTTACCCAAAGGGGGCATTAGTTTGTTTTCACTTTCCTCTTACACTTTGTGTGAGCCTGGGGAGTAGTTGGAAATGATTAGTGTTTTCTTTCTAGTGGGACCTACTTGGGGATTTCTTCACCCCAAGGGACGATCCCAACCACGCGTAATGGCGGGGTATATAAATGGGGGAGAGTGAAATTTGTACCTCAATCCAGTCACGTTGTAATTGGAAGAGCATTGAAGCTAGGGTGATACCTAGATAGACGTGAAGAGTTGGTTCGAGCCTTTCAGTATCTCGCTGGGGTTCTCGACTCACGCTTGTGACAGGCTAGTGTTCACGGTTGTGCCTCACATACCGAGAGTATATTGAGGACTCCCTAGACACCTTGTGCATCCTAGATTAAGACCTTTATTGGCCATACCCTTAATACTAAGTGTGGGATTGTGCTTGTTTGAAAGTGAGAAACTAGTAATTTTTTTGACAAGTTGGCCTTATTGTTGTCATTTTAAGTCCTTTCCATAGTTATTTCCACCTAAACCAAGTCACTGTTCACTGCAGTGGGGAAAATTTTCCCTTCTATTCACTGTAGTGGGGCGAATTTTCCCTTCTGTTCACTGTAATGGGGCAAATTTTCCCTCCTGGTTACTGCAGTGGGGCGGATTTTCCCTCCTGAACAGTAAAATTTGCCCCGTTTAGCTCTGTTTAGCCTCCAAACCTCTGTTTAATCATTCTAAACCTCCGTTTAGTCATCCTAAACCTCAGTTAGTCATCCCAAGCCTCCATACATTTATTCTCTCAATCCGCCCACTTGTTTTGAATTTTCTGGTAACTCATTTGGGAAGCCCATATCATCACCTAGTGAACTAGTTTCACCAAAATCTTACCCTTTGCATCACCTAATCCATATCATATGAACACCACTAATTATCAAACCACCTAAACCTTGTATTAAATATTTTTATCCAAATTGACCTTAGTGCTTGAATTTGATTGTTATCCTTCATATTAATCATCAACTTTGACCCAAATCAATTCACTTCCATCTTGAGGTGAATTCAGTGTTGTAAGTTATCATCCTTGGCCCAAATCAATCCATTTTTATCTTGAGGTGGATTCAGTGTCGTGATCATCCACTTGATCAATCAATGCTCTAGGTCACTAAGGGTGATTTTTTGACTGGGTTTAGGATCCCTTACATCTTCCATCATTTAATCTTAATCTAATCGCACCTATCCAATCACCCAATCTATTCTATCCAATCATCTAATCATCCAATCAAACTAATCACACTTATCCAATTATCTCAACAAGCCATTCTATTCTATCAAACCAATCCATTCTATTGCATCCATTCAATCAACCCAATCCAATCTATCTCAAAGTCTGACATCCTCCAATCAAAATCCAATATAATTGAATCCAATATTATCCAATCATCCAATCAGAGTCCAATTAAATCTACCCATGCCCCTCATACAATCAATCAATCTTCATCCAATCAAATTGTTCATCAAGGACATCTTTGTAATCTTCCCATAGCACATTTGTATGCCTGTTCAAACTAGGTCACAAGCCAAGAAGCAAATGGCACAACAACAATGTAAAAATTCCCAAGTGAGCATGTCTCAAGATCCTAATAATAGTGCAAATTCGACTAATGGTACAAATGTCTCTCAAGATCCTAACAATGGAGTGAACATCCCCCAAGACCCTCATAATGACACTTCATCACACTCCAACACCGAAAATCAAAACAACTCACTACATGGTGAAGAGAGTATGGTTAATCAACCCAAACTCACACTTGAAGAACATTTTAGTAATCCCACCAATGTGCAAATGACATACCACCTGTTCGAAAAACATGGGGAAGAAATCTTGGCCCACCTAATTGAAAAAGGCGTCAAACCTCCACCAAGTGTCAACCTATCCAAATATGGCAGTTCTACATCTAACATACCCCAAGGCTCACAAAACGCACCAGATAGTTCATACATCCCTAATGTTCCTCCAGTGGAGGGTTGGCATCAACCTGAATTTGGCAACACCATTCTTTATCATGTTAACAATCCCCCACACACCACAATCTTAGTCATGGGGGCTCCTCAAGTATCTGATCCCAATAATCCTTTCACCTACGACATGCCACAAAATGTTACGCAACCTTCACCATTAATGCTAACAACACCACCCTTTTCAATTCAACCTCCAATCAACACTAGGGGCAACCCTTTTACTACATTACCTCCACCTCTTGGGGCCACAAATCTACCATCACCTCTATACACATCTCAACAGCCTCCCCAATCTAACCTACCACCTCAATTACCTCCACAAGGTACATCCCAACCAAATGTTTTGATTGGTACCCAACAACCTCCTTTATAGAACACCTCTATGTTATCTCAACTGCCTCATCAGCAACAACCCCTACATAATGCTTTAGTTTCTTCACAAAAACCACCATACCAATCGCAAGGTAATCCATCCCGACCTCTCGCCCAAACCATATCCTTGTTCCTCGAATCCATTTTATGTCTGCAAGTTCAACCACAACACAACATCCCATCTCAGCCCACGCAATAGTTGACATCACATCAACAACCTCCTCAACATTATTACTATCATAACCAATAGCAGTTCCAGCAACAGTAATACCAACAAACCAATCCATAATATCACATTCAAGCTCCTCAACATTCAACTGCGCATTCTTATCAAACAAATCCACAGTATACCTTGCAACAACAACCCTAGTACCAACAAACTCCCTCAGCATACCAGCAAGGGATATCATCATCTCACTATCAAAATCCATATGTCAACCTTCAGACACTATCTCAGCAGGATCCTTCATCGTCCTACCACCCATATCCATCCAACCCATCTGTCTTGACTCCTACACCACTGGTCAACGCAGATTTGTTGGAAATCAAAGCTGCTTTGAAAGATCTCCAAGTGGGGACTGGTAAACAATCCTTTAAATTTGAAGATATATGTCCCTATCTGTTCGATCCATCCATCTCACTAATTCCCTTCCCAAAGCACTTTGAGATACCAAAGTTTGATAGATACAAGGGAAACAAAGATCCTAAGGCCCACTTGCAAGAGTTTTACTCCCAGTGTCAGGAAGTTATGCACAATGACAACTACCTCTTGCATTTGTTTCCTCAGAGCTTGACAGGAAATTCCCTAGAATGGTTCATGAGTCTAGAACGAGGGTCCATAAAACCTTTGCGGATATTTTAGAAAAAAATGTTTCTTACTTCTTCAATTTGGAAAAAGACACTAATACTTTGGATCTCCTTAAGGAGAAGTAACATGAGGGTGAAACCTTTGCTAGCTACCTTCAATGGTGGTGTGCACTAGAAATCCGAATAAAAACCCCTCTCAAAGAGGACATGGTCACCCTCTTTGTGGAGAACTCACATCCCAACATGGCTCACAATTTCAGGTTGCACTGTGTTACCACTTTCGCCGAAATAATGGAAAAAGGACCCATCCTTGAATGCACCCTTATTGCCAAAGGGCACATCAAGATACACAACCATGACAAAGAAAGGTCGTTCGGTGATAAGTCACACTTCTGGAACAAGAAAAAAAATATAGTGAATGATGGTGTCACTGACACTAAACATGTTCAGGTGGCTAATACATCCCAGAGGCAACAACCATCTGTACCTAATGCCATATCCATGCCATAGGGGGCATCTCGTCCTCCTCAACAGTTGAACCAAAATAGTCAAGGGAATGGCAAACGCCAATATACTCAATTAGGAGAACCCTTGAGAGTCATCTTCAATAAGTTGTTACAGGTCAACTATCTGATCACATACCCCGTCACCAAACCACTTGATGAATCCAAGCCCAAACCAGCCTAGTTTAGGGAGAATGAATATTTTGAATTCCATAAAATAAAAGGGCACACTTTGAATAAATTTCAAGGTCTCAAAAACTATGTCCAAGATCTTATCGATCGAGGAGATATCAAAGTCGACACCAGTCAAGCTTCATCATCCAATGCTCAATTATAAATATACCAAAATTCCTTCCCTAACCATAATTAAGGCACAAGCACCTCCAACAACAATCCCCAAGATAATAGTGTTAGAACTATAAAATTCTAATGATTTTACATGTTGTTCATACTCATAAGTTTCCAAATAAGTCCTATCACAAGCACATTTTCCCCATATTTGGCCATGTAGTCCCATGAAATCCATCTAAGTCTAAGTATTTCACTTTGTGATCTATATCGACATGAGATTGTCAAGGTTTCCCCGACCCATAATACATTTTTGTCGATATACGTTTGTGTTGCCTATTGGCAAGACGTTTTTGATGTCACAATGAATGAAGTTCACATGTAGGTATCTTTTGGCAGGAGAGTCTTCTTCAATGTGGGCTCTTGGCGAGATCTTATTGTTTCACTGACTGGTGGAAAAAGGATACACATATCAGCGAAGGATCTTTCATCGGAGTAATGTCATAGTGAACCTTTTTTGTCTCACCGACTATCGAGGTCTAGGAAAACACTTCGGCCAAGTAAAAGGTATTCGATATGAAGTCTTGACAAATTCGTGGTGTCTTTCCGACCGGAAATAAAGCAAACATATTGATATGACAAAAGGTTTTCATAGTGAGGTCTTGGCGAGTTTGAATTGTCTTACCGACCGATGATAAAGATACGCATCGGCAGGAGTTAAGCCATCGAAGTGAGATCTCACCGAATACATTATGTCTCAACGACCGGTGCATGTGGAGTTATCTCGGCCAGACTTAAAAGGTCTCGGAATAATGTCTTACCGAATGGCCTCGATCTTTCCGACAAAGAGCAAAGGAATTATATCAATAGCTTTCGGAATGAAGTCTTGTAGTCTTGCCAACCCATTTTGTCACGCCGACATTTTGTTGCACTAGTGAGAGAATGGTATTGTCATGACGACAAAATGTGAACTTAAGGAAATTTCTCAGCGAGACACTTGGCATCGGTATGAGTCTTTTTGAAGATTCGTAGTCTTTCTGATGAAATTTATTTCATTGGTAAGATTAATTTCATCGGTGAAGGGGTGGTCATGTTTCAGCGACATGAATGTACCACGGGGTATTTCGGTATGACTCAGGGTGTTCTATGAAACCTCTTCCCAACTCAAAATTGTATTAGCGACCAAAAAGTACACTAAAGAGCACATCTCGATAGAATATATTATGATCTATGGGATGTCTCCCCAACATCGAAATATCACAATGAAACACATATGATGAAGGGCGACTGTCGGCGAGACTCAATGTGTTGACGAGACGGCATAACATTACAGCGATGGACAGAGGGATGAATTTCGGTGATACATTTGCCTTCAACATAACTACGGGATGTCTCGGTGATTGTTTCAGTAATGATTAACAAAATCCCGAATACAGTTGGTTGCCGACAAGTGAATGCGAAGCATTGTGTCTCTTCGGGTGCCAATGTATAAATGTTCATTCTCAATTGTAAAGATTATCAGATGAGATAGATTAGAGTAGATAGGGTAGAGAATATACAGTTGGATAAATTTTTCCACAAAACAGAGACCATGATGCATGTTTTCAAAATGGAGCTTTTAATGAGAATCAGTTGATGTCGCAGCTCATTTATAGTGTCAATTGTCTGTTGAATTTATTGAAAGTATTACTAAGTTGTCTCCAAGATTGATTGGTTCTTTCAAGAAAAGATTAAATCCTTTTGGTTGACCACAGTAATCAGGGAAATTTGTTTGGATTGTTAAAGAAGAACTTGGTAGTCACAGTCTTGCATGTTTATACAAGTTATAAACAAAACATATGCCAAACAATTTGAGTGTTCTCCAGAAATAGGTTGCCCATTTCTATTTCATTTGACTCCGCATACCCAATAAGGCACTAGTCTCTGCATTTCACCATTTAGATTCATTCATTTTCTTTACATCTGTTAACTGAGCATATTAGGATTTAGTTTGGAATATTGTTGTACAATCTATACCAAGTTTGATTTCATTTGTCCACTTCCATCTGCCATCATGGACAAATCACTGCAAGAGAGAAGATCAAAAGTCAAGTCTGCCTAATTCATATAGGTACACCCGCCTAGGTCTAGCAGCACCTGAAGAATAGAAGTTTTAAGCCATTAAACCTTGTTTGTTACCCTAAAACGTATCAAGAGATTGGCAGCCTCTTGAGGTACGCTTTACTTGCATTTTTGAGAGCTAAAAAATAGCACAAATAATATAAGCTATAAAATTTTACCCCTCCAATATGATGGAATTGTCCATTACATTGAACAGGTAGAACCTTGTGTGTCTATGATATGTATGTTAAAGCTAAAGATCCCCAATGTGTTGTTGCTACCCGACAGTCCTGCATTATTGTCCCTGCAGCATCCACATCCATCCAATCAAATCCTATAAACTCTTAGTATAACATTCTTGATCACCTAGGAAAGACCCCTGCTCAAATCTCAATCTTGGATCTGCTTAAGTCTTCTCTTGTACATAAGGAAATACTCAACAGAGCTTTACAAGAAACTCACGTACCTAACAACATCGATCCCACACGGTTCCAAGCTCTAGTAGGACACTTGGATTTATCTTACCAGATACACTTCAACCAGAATGACATGCCAAATATTGATGCCAATCACAACCGTCCCATATACATCGAAGTCCTGGTTGCTCGTCATAAAATAAAAAGGGTATTGGTAAATAATGGCTCTGCCCTCAATCTATGTACTCTAAAGTTCATAAAATAGGTAGGGTATACTCAAGCAGATTTGAGTAATCAAATCATCACGATCAAGGCTTATGATAATGTGGAAAGAAATTCTGAAGGGATTATCAGTCTTCCTATCTAGGTTGGACCTGTAGTTCAGTATACTAATTGTCATGTCCTTGATCTAGACTTACCATATAATCTCCTCCTCGGCCGCCCATGGCTCCACACCATGCAATTCGTCCCCTCCACGTACCATCAATGCTTAAAGTTCCCGGTTAATGGACAAGAGATCACCATTTATGCTGACCCACAACCATTTGAATACTGTCGCGCTCTAGAAGCATCATTTCCCCATTTACATTATTGTCCTGGGGTTGAAATGGGGGCATCTCAGTCATCATCCTCCAATCCATCATCCACCATGATAGCCACTCCATCTTCCGCCACCAATCCTACAGTCACCAAAGTACAGATCATTGACAAGGGGTGTGGTGAATATGAAATGCATACCACTCTAAATGTGGCAACCATGCCACCATCACCACACATGTACGACCAACCTTCGTAGTCTACACCAAAAGAAGATAAGACCATCACCTTTCAGTGCTAAAAACATCCCCACTACCACTTTTCGATTTCCTAGTATAAAGACAGATGAACCAAAAGAGGATATCAATTAGTGGGTATACTGTGAAGAACCCCAACCAGATCCTCCTCTAAAGGAATACTTTCAAGAAGTATACCCTTGGTCGGCTAAGTTCGCAGAAAAGCATAACTACCAAGGCGGGGGCCTAGGTAAGGAAGAACATAGATGGTTACAACCTATTGATGTATCAAAGCTGTCATGAAATATAGGCCTCAGATATGACAAAAAGTAGAAAGGCCCCACAACATCATCTAATACCTCCAATAGTGTTACTATGGATGATGGTCCCTTGGAAGACATGCCCGAGGAAGAATCCATCATACATGCGTATGATGATGTTGATCACACATACCTGTCATCCATGTTTGATTGTTTATCCGTTTTTACCATCAGCCTTTCTCTTCACCATCCCGAACTCATTGATTGAGACCTACGTGATAGCACACCTGCCAATGTCTCCATGGATACGTATGCAAACCTCATGGGATTAGGGGAAGATGAACACTCTATTTGCAAAAATAAAAACAAGAAAAATAAAAAATGGTTATCTAGTGAAAACCTCCCTGAGGCACTTCCTAACCTAGAAAAAGCAAAAATAAATGATGCATCGGACAGTGAAAACCTCAAAGAGGCACTGGAGGATGGAGACGTTCATCTTCCCCTTGTGGGAACTCAATTATCCACACGGTCATCCATCCTAATTGAAGAAACTCAAGAAGTTAACCTGGGTACTCCTGAAAACCCTAAGATCACCTATCTAGCAAAATCACTATCAGAGCAAGAATATTCGGTCATTTTTTAGCTACTCCAAGATGGAATCATTAACTTTGCTTGGTCATACTTAGATATGCTAGCCTTAGACCCTGCTCTAGTAGTTCATCATCTGGATGTTCACCCAGATGCCAAGCCTGTCAAACAGAAGCTCCGAAAAATGCATCCACAGGTAGCATTATTAGTCAAGAAAGAATTGGAGAAATTACTGGATGTCAGCTTTATTAGACCCATTGACTACTTTTATTGGATCTCCAATGTAGTTCTTATTGCCAAACCAAATAGAGACATTCATATTTGCACAGACTTTCAGGATCTTAACAAATCTTGTCTGAAAGATGACTTCCCGTTACCCAATATTGACATGTTGGTCAACCTTACTGCAGGACATGAGATGTTGTCCCTTATGGATGGTTTCTCTAGTTACAATTAGATTTGAATTACACCTAAATACCAACACAAGACTGCTTTTACAACACCTTGGGGTACATTTTGCTACAATGTTATGTCCTTTGGTCTCAAGAATGCGGGGGCAACATATCAGAGGGTAATGACTGTCATCTTCCATGACCTCATCCATATTATCATGGAATATTATGTTGACGACTTGCTAGGAAATCCCGAACTAGAGCAAAGCACCTTACCAGCCTAAAAAATATCTTCGAGTGGTTAGAACAGTACAAGTTAAGACTAAATCCAAAAAAGTGTGTCTTTGGTGTTACATCAAGGAAATTTTTGGGTTTCATAGTCTCCTGAAGAGGCATTGAGGTTGATCCCGCCAAGGTAAAAGCTATTTTGGATATGCCTCCCCCACGCAATTTGAAACAATTAAGAAGTCTTCAAGGAAAGCTACAATCCATTCGTTGGTTCATAGCCTAGCTTGCAGATAAGTTTCAGTCATTCACCCATCTTCTAAAAAAAGAATCCACCTTCAGATGGAACCCACAATGTCAGATAGGTTTCGATAAGATCAAGGAATACTAGGCTCATCCACTAATCTTGATGCCACCTATTCTAGGGAAACCTCACCTGCTTTACATCTCCGCCACTTCAGTCGCACTGGGGGCATTATTGGCATAACATGATGAATCCTAAAAAGAAAGAGAAGTCTACTACATTAGTCAAACATTGGTTAGCTATGAATTAAACTATTCACCCATGGAGAAATCCTATCTTGCAGTGGTCTTCAGTACACAAAAACTCTGACATTACGTGCTCAGTCATACTGCCAAATTAATAACAAAAAATGATCCACTAAAGTATCTATTATCCAGAACCACTTTAACTGGTTGCATGGCTAAGTGGGTCATGCTCCTAAGTGAATTTGACATAGAGTACGTAGATCGCAAAGCCATAAAGGGACAAGTCATAGCTAATCAGTTGGTCGAGGCACGCCTAGTGGATGTTTACCCTCTAGTCACTGAATTTCTAGATGAAGAAGTTTTCACAGTTATAGAAGCATCTACTTGGATATTGTATTTTGATGGCTCATATACTCATAATGGATTGGGCGCAGGAATTATGTTGGTTACCCCTCAAGGTGACTACATACCAAAATCATTCAAGATAGCATTCCTGTGTACCAACAACATAGCTGAATACAAAGCCCTCCTCACAGGTCTCTAAATTGCAAAACAGTGGCACATAACTCACTTGAGAGTCTTTGGTGATTCATTGTTGGTCATTAAGCAAGTTAATGATGAATTCCTAACAAAAGATGATAAACTATTACCCTATAAACTCATGGTGGATGATTTCAAGAAATATTTCACCTTCATACAATTTGACCAAATTCCTAGGGTGCAAAACAAAGCAGCTGATGCTATGGCTACTATTGGCTCTCTGATTGGCATGCCTAAAGATTGAACAAAATGTGAGTTCCTTGTGGAACAACTTTTAATCCTAGCATATGATATCCCTGAGATTGACATGGTGTGTGACATTGTAGGTCCGACTTCCCCATGGTACCAAGACGTATATACTTATCTACACGATAATATTCTACCCCCAGACCTCACACGAAACCAACGAAAATCCTTTATTCAATGTTCAGCCCAATACATTATCGTAAGTGATACGCTTTATCGTTGCCGGTATGATGGAACCCTCCTTAGATGTCTGAATGAGACTAACGCCCATACTGCACTAATAGAGGTACATAGTGGTGTTTGCGGAGCCCATTCAAATGGTATGGCTTTGGCCAAAAGGATTCTTCGAGCTGGATATTACTAGCCTACATTAAAGCATGATGCTTGTGAATTTGTGAAGAAATGTCTTCCCTGCCAGCAACATGCATATTTGATTCATGCTCCGGCACAGGACCTTCAGCCCCTCCTAGCACCATGGCCCTTCTCTTAATGGGGTTTCGACTTGATTGGAAAGATTTACCCACCCTCTTTCGATGACCATACATTCATAATTATTGCCACTGAGTACTTCACCAAATGGGTGGAAGCAATGCCACTCTCACAAATCACTGGTACTCAAATTTCAAAATTCATCCTTTACCATATTCTTTGTAGATATGGTATTCCATCCACCATCCTTTCTGATAATGGAAAAACTTTTAAAAACCAGGCCATGAAACATCTCTGTGACACCTTTCATATCCAATATCGTTGGTCAACACCTTATTACCCCAGGGTAATGGTTAGGTAGAAGCAACCAACAAGACCCTTATCTGCATCCTCAAAAAGGTTGTCAATAACACTAGTCGAGATTGGCACCTCCATATTCATCCCGCTCTTTGGGCATATCACACCTCCATCCGCACCCCTATAGGTGCCACCCCCTATTCTTTAGTGTATGGTGTCGAAGCCATCTTTCCAATCAAAGTTGAGCTCCCATCACTGAGGATTTCTCTAAAGAACCTTATCAGCGAGGAGGATGTTCATGTTGCATGGCTTGCATAGCTGGAGTTACTTGATGAAATGGGAATCAAAGCCTATGATCATCTACAAGCTTACCAAAACTGCCTCAAGCGTAACTACAACAAGAAGGTTCATCCTCGACAATTCCAGATTAGTGAACTTGTCCTTAAAGAGAACCAATGTACTCCGCAGGACCGCAATAAGAAAGGAAAATTTGAAGAAAATTGGTCGGGTCCTTATATCATAACCACTAAATATGATTTGGGGCATATAGACTTGCTACCCTTGAAGGAGAGCCCCTCGAAGAACCTATCAATATCATGCATCTAAAGAGGTTCTACACCTAAGTCCGTTTGGTAACCCTACCTGCAAAAATACAAAAAAATCAAAAAAATCCAAAAATAGTAAAGAGAAATAAATTTGTCCTATGGTGAGAACCACCTTTGGTGGCACCTTGAATAGGTACAGGTGGTGAAAATCTAGTAACAAGAATCATCTGTAGAGGGCTTAATCATTATCTACGTTGCGTCCTAATTACTTTATGACTCCATCCATCCTATCCTGACATCCTCTCCCATTCCATCTTTGGCCACTTGGTATATTTTGATTGAGCATTGGACCATCATATGCTATCCATCATCCTGAGTTTTTTGTCCTAGTTTGAGCTTTTGTTGTCAATTTGTTCATTTGTTAGTTTGTGTCATCATCTAGGATCATCCATTGTGTTTGTCTCCACCTAGGCCTCATCTTGTCATGTCGGTCCTCTTAGTCCTTGTCAAACTATGTTGTCCCTGCACTTTCACGTAGGCAAGGATGATCATTTGATCCATCCCCGGGGCATTCTGGACCATCTTATTATGGTCCTCCATCATTCATCTTCATCGTTACCTTTTCACTGTTATTCATGGTCACTTATCATTTGTCTTTTCTGAACTACGTTGCCCCTGTGCTTTCACATAGGCAAGGTTTATCATTTGATCCACCCCCGGGGCTTTGTTCTGTCATTGTCTCATCAGTCTCCATTAGTCCTCTTTCTGCTTTATCCATGGTCTTTTCTGGAACTACGAGGGCTCTGCGCTTTCACGTAGGCAAGGCTATTATATGATCAGCCCTCGAGCCTCTAGGTCTGTAGGGTGTGTTAGTCTCATGTCTAGTGTCTTGTGTCGTGTCATCAAGTTATGCCCTTATGTAGCTAGTTCTTCACAAACAAGAACCACCTGTGGTAGGAAATTCAATCAATTTTTAGCATCTCATGTCGTAATGATCTTTTAGTTTAGTATTCATCATCTTTGGTCTCAACAGGATGCATCCTTCCTAACAGACCTCATCAACCCCATCCATCCTCTCGATCCTATGGCAAAAGGACGTTTGAAATTTGATTGCGATCTTTTGATACTTTTGGTTTTTTTTTTATCATTAGAGCTCTCTATTATAGTTAGTTAAGGTCGCCATAATCCATCATATTATGGTGTGTTTTCACTAATTTATATAGGGGCATATCTTGATCTTTTATTGTTGTTGTCTGTTGGATTGCCCCACGTAGTACCCACCAAGACCCATGTTATATTGTTTTACGTTGGGACATCCCTTTGTGCTTGTGGTCATCCCAATGCCTAGCCTGACCAAATTCTTCACTACTTTGGGGTGTTGGGATAACCTTCTTGTTTGTGTGTTTGTTTCATGCATTAGATGCTAACTCGCCTTGGTTTCCTATACCTTGGCACTTGGTGTCTTATGCTATAGCAAAAATCAGTGCTCCAAAGATGGAAAATCATATTAGGATTGCATTTCATAATCATTATTGTAGCATAACATTCACCCTATGATTTTGGTTGTGCAAGTACTTTGCCCTATCTCCCATTCTTCTTAGGATACTAAGGGTTATTGACAAGTGCCAAATTATACCCATTTTCCACTTTCACTGCACATACATCTCCCCCCTCTTTATCATATAAGTCCTTATTGATGCTTATGATCATATGTTATTACCTTTCATTATAGTTTTAAGTTCATTACAAGTGCATTATCATTTTTAGAACCACACATATTAGGTTCATTCTACTACTCATACATACATCGCCACCTGCATCGCAAAGTGTTAGATTCATGCATACATCACCACCTGCATCACAAAGTGTTAGATTTATAATATATCACATCCTGCATGCATAAACATATACATATACGTCAACAAATCAAATAAGCATCCATACATAAACATCCACATAAGCCATCATAGACAAAACATATGCATATATCAAACCATCCATCCAACACATGAGCATGGTGTCAATAAGGGTTGATATGTATACCATATATATATATCAAAATCAAAAAGTCCATCACAGAATAATGTCTATCGACGACATCAAAATACATGCCCATTATATACAAAATCTTAAGATGAAATATCAGTACAAGGCTCTGAAAATAACCACTATCACTCTGACCTATCCATCCACCCTGCACCTGTCAATAACCTGTCACCTGTCGAATGAGCTACCCACATCTGATCTCTGAGGTGAATTAGGTACTGACCTCCTGCCTGGAGAAACCCCCTATGATTCATTGAAACCTTAGGTCCACGTCCGCAACATCTGGGATGGCGCTGACATCTATGGTGTATGTCGAATGTACTGTAATATCCATTGTGTCAGATCTGGAACTGCATGATAATACACAACCATCCAAAATCCTGTCTCCCTTGCATTCTCCTCTCGCTTAGCAACTTGGACCTGAGCGGAGTTCTGCTCCTGATGATACCTATCCCGATCTCTAGTGATCACTCTCCTCTCCTACTCCCAGGCCTCCTAGGATAGTCATAACTGCGCTATCTCTTCCTGAACCTGATCTCTCATCTCCTCGGTAGCCACTGCCCTAGCCACTTTTGCATCCCTCTCCCCTTGTAACCCCTATATATCTACCCCTATCACATCACTGGAACTTGTACTGACTGCAGTTGAGCCACTACTGTGTCCCGCTCTCCCTGCAACATCTGCATCTGCATCTTTGCAACATCCCTCTCCCTCTATACTAACTACAACTGAGACACTGTTGTGTCCTGCTCTCCCTGCAACATCTGCATCTACATCTTTATAACATCCCTCTCCCTCTAAGCGGCCTGTGATCGAGCCACTGCTACATCCCTATCCCTTTGTAGCTCCTATGCTCTCAAATCTAAGACATCTCTCTCTCTCTGTAGTGACGATACCTCTGAAATGACCTCTCTCCTCCTTTGAAGAGACTGTATCTGTGCCTTTGCCACCTCCCTCTCACTTTGCAACACCTACACCTGAACCTGGACTACATCCCTCTTAGCCTCCATGGCTTGCACCCGTGCCACTGCTACATCTCTCTCTGCCTGCATCATGTGTATCTGATCCCTCATCTCCTCTAGTGCCTGTCTAGTGTCTATTGGCCCCTGATTTGTTGGCTCCCCTCTGGCCTATAATATAACAACCTCTGCTTGCAATCTGTCACAGTCCCAACTCACAGTAGCCAACTCATCCCATACCCCCTGTATCTCAGCCCACAATCCATCTCTCTCCCTCTCCACCGCCGCTACCTATGTGAATAGGTGGTCAACAATGAATCCATAATCTCTCTGACCTGCTGCTTATACCCTCACTAGCTTGGCCCTGAGTCTAGTCACCTCTGCCTCAGCTATCCTCAACCTCTGATATGTAATTCCTCCACCCATCCATATCCCCTTGCATCTCGTACCGTAAAAACCCAACCCCTCACCTCCCCATACCTCCAGGCCATTGAATCCCTATCATCCTCCTCTCCTCCCCTAACCACTAGGGGTCTCATCACCATAATGTGCTCCCATGACCACACCTGTAGTAGGGTCGTGTGTGTCAAACTCACTGACCTCTGGTAGCAGATCACATGCATGTCCCTGTATAACTGTGCTAATACAAAGGTACCCCATGAGAACTGTCCCTCGCGCCATTCGACAATATTTCAAATCACCTTCATGGATCATAGACTGCAAAACCACATGTTACGGTCCGAAAACAATATCCCACTAATTAGCCCACATAGAAATAATGGTAGGGGCGGTACCCTCACTAACAAACATCTGTCTAGGTCCAACTGCCCATTTTGTATGGGCAGATCCTCATCTCCAAATAACACTGGAACGGTGTGGTCTAACTCTGTCCCTCTCGATACCACATCGCTCACTAATAGCCCCGCTATGGGCAGCTTCAGGATGCGCCATACATCCTCCAACGTCACTGTCATCTCCCCATCAGAAGATGGAAGGTTGATGTCTCTAAACTCCATCTCTTTATCAGTGCTGTCAGCATCGCTCGATGTGCCCTCATCACCAAGAACTGTAAAAAGTGTAATAACCCTACATGATCCAATGCTTCATGATCTACTCTGGTCATGGCCACCATAGTCGCTACCAGTGCCTCCGATCGTTGCTCATGTGTCTGTAATCGCTCGAAACTCTACATCCATATTGACCCAATTGTCAGCACACCTTATCCTCGGCCCCAGGACATCACTTTTTTTCCTCTCTTCTTTTATTTTTTCCCCCTCCCTCCCGCTTCGCCCTAGTCAGGGAAAACTTGTCTTCCAGTGGGGTGGATGCGCCCTGAGCCATGGCGGATGTTCCCCCTGGCCTGGGGTAGGTGCGCCCCCACGCTGGGGTAGACACAACCCGGGTCGGGGTAGATGCACCCCCATGCTGGGGTGGAAACGCCCCGTTCGAGGGTGGATACACCCCCGCGCTGGGGCGAAAGCACCTTGAGCCGGGGCAGCTACACCTCTACGCTGGTGTGAATGCGCCCCAGTCTAGGGCAGATGCGACCCCAACCCGCGGCAGTGCCACCCATAGAGGGGCGGATTCGCCCCTCCCAGGACCATGCCAGCCCCCTCCAACCCCCTAAATTTCATCTTTTTCTCTACCCATCCATAAAAATCAAATCTACCCATTTTTCTATTCTATCCCATAAATAAAACCCATTTTTTACATTTTTTATAAACATTCAACAACGTGCTATAAATGCTTAAAATACACAAGAGAGATTTTATTACTAACCTGGCAAGGCATTGCATAGTGGGTGTGGAACCTCTGCACCTCGTCCACCTAGTGAATGATGTCGGAGTCATAATCTTGTGGCATCGTTGTTCTTTGTCCTCTTCCTCTCCTCTCCTCTTCTCTCAATTGCTACAGTGAAAATGTGATAAGGTAATTTCTAAAATTACCTTTTAACCCCTTCCCCCTCTTTTTTCCCCTTTTTAAAATAAAAGGTATTTTTTACCTTTTATTTAACTTTTTTCTCCTCTAACTAATTCCCTACCTTCTCGGGGCTGCCATTTGCAAACCGTGCATCCGATCGACTCCATTCAAAAACCAAAGTTGATTAGTTTTTTGAGATCTATCTAAAGGTACTTTTTGTTTCTTCACCGCCCTCTTGAGGGGGCATACCCTACCATTTTTCCTCCATCCCTTCGTGGAAGTCATTGGGGCATCTCCCTCCTTTTCTATCCATTGGGCCAGCTCATTCAAAATCTTTCATGCTTGGGCATCAAGCCTTATCACTTCCTTCACCATCTGCATTTTATTTTTCTTCGAAACACTATTATTCTAACAATATTTCGAAGAGGGGAAAAATGTAGACATCTAAATTTGATCGCTCCCATACAATCAAATTCACCTCCTTATTCATACATTTCGTCAATATTAATTTATTTAATTAATATCACACTTTCTGCCTAAGGTCCTTAAAGTATTTAATTTAACAATTAAATGTTTTTCCTTACATCTTTTCCCTCTCTGAATTAAATAAATACATCAATTTATTTAATTTAGTCATTTAACCTTTTTGAATAAAATCAATTTAAAATTCTTCTTTTTTCTCTCTCCTTGTCACATCCTCCATAATCCCTTTCTAATCTAGATTAATTTAATTAATTCATGATTAAGATGTGCATCCTCTTAATCAAGGATTAATGTCACATCCTCCTAAATTTTCCACTTGCTTCTAATCTATCATTAACTATCCTAATTAGGCATTTGCACAACCTTAATCAAAGTCATTACCACATTTAGCACCCCTTTTTAGTCAACCTTTTCATTTTCCTTTCTTAGCATTGACCATCTTTCCCATGTGAATTTTTAATTCACATTTATTCATCCTAGGTCTCTCTCCTCCCCATGTGAATTTTTAATTCACATTTTATCCTTTCAAGGCTTACCTTATCCCCATGCAACTTTTAGAACATTTGACTTGTTACCTCATCCACATGTGACAAACTCCCACATTTTTGGAGACCCTCTCTTATCCACTAGATTCTCCCAAGCTTGTGAATTTTTAATTCACATTTATTTCTCCAACCACTTTGTATTTTCCCATGGAAATTTTTGAGGAATTCCAAAATTCCTCAAATGTCACTTTCATCCTCACTTGGGGACAAAAAGTTCTTTTTTGAAGAAATCTTCTCAACCCCCAAGGTACTTGTGATAGGTCAAATTTGAGTGCTAGAAAATGAACAACAAACAAAGTAGTGCAAATACCACCAAAAACAACCTACACCTCAAGATTAGCCTAGTTGGAATCAACACAAAATAGAAACAACAAATGAAACCTTTTACTTTGTGTCGAATCGATCCTTTGGTTGGCCCTTCGATCTTTGGTGTTGTATGCTCCTTGGATGGCAAGATGCAGGCTAGATGATGATATGATAATGGATGCAAGTGGTTGCAAGCATGGAAATGGCTAAGTATGGATTCTAGGAAAAAATTGCAAGAGTTTGGCTACAATGCATGATCTCCTAAAAATGAGAGAAAAGAGGGGGTATTTATAGAGATTTTGGAAATCTCTAGAGAAATGGATGGTCAAGATTGAGCCACCAAGATCAAGATGTAGGGCTAAGGTGAGTTGAGAACTCACAAGCCCTCACATCTTGACATGTGGCATGTGATATGGCTTAAAAGGGGTGATGTGTACATGAGGTGGAAGGATAGTACATGACATGGAGAGGGTACATAGTACCTTGGGATTGGGATAAGATCTCATCATAAAGGAGTTACTTGTCCCCATGCGGGTGAGAGGATAAGTGGGGAATTAAAAATTCCTCAAATATTCTCATGGGTAAGAGAGAAGGAATTTAAAATTCCCTTAAATGCATTGGGGGATTGAATGTGAATTAAAAATTCATGTGGGGAATGGAGATGCCTTGTTCAAAAAGAGAAAGCTTTTAATGAAGTTGACTAAGGACACATTCCATAAATGATATGGGGATTAGAGATGACCTAATTAGGTGATTAAGGTTGTGCAAGTACTTGATTAGACTAATTAAGGACTCATTAGAGACAAGTGGGAAATTATGGAGGATGAGACCCTAATGATGATCAGGGGTGTGCACATTTTAATCATAAATTAATTATGACTAAGAAAGAGGGTTAGATTGCTAAGAGGGATTAGAGGAAAACTTGCAAAAGTTGGAGGATGTGACAATGAAAGAGAAAATAGGGAATTTAATAAGTGAATTTAAAATTCCAAAAGATAATATGACTAAATTAAATAAAGTGATGCATTTATTTAATTTAGAGAGGAAATAGGGGAAAAGTATTTATTAGATTAAATACTTTGGAAAACCTTATGAGAGATACACAATATTAATTAAATGAATGATTTAATTAATATCAGAAAAAAAGGACGATTTCAAAAGAGTAAAGGGATGATTAAGAAGACGGCTTTGACCATATGGATGTGGTCAAATTTGGATGCCTACAGTACTTTTCCTTCCTCCATATCATGTACCTCCCTTCCATCTCACTTCCACATCATCTTATCCTAGGCCATCTCATATTCCACATGTCAAGATGTGAGGGCTTGTGAGTCCTCAACTCACCATAGCCCTACATTTTGACCTTGGTGGCTCAATCTCAACCATTGAATTCTCTAGAGAATTAAAATTTCTCTATAAATACCCCCTCTTCTAATGCATTTGGATACTTAGTCAATTTAGTATCCTTATGCTGTCATTTTGAGCACTCAATTCACAAGTATTTTCACTCATTTAGCCAAGCCATTTTAGCCATTTGCACTTGCATCTAGTTATATTGTCAATCTTGCATCTAGCCATCCAAGGAGCACACAAGGATCTTAAACGTCAAGGTCCAACCAAGGGATTCATAAATATGGAGAAGGTATAAGTAATTGCATTATTTCATCTATTTTCTTTGTGTTAACAATTCCTTAGGCTAATCTTTGAGGTGTCTTTTATGTTTTTCCTTATTGCATAATAGTTGTTTTGCATCTTTAGAATAGGATAAACATTTAGGATCGCATATCCATTATCCTTATTCTCCACCTTTAATTAAATAAATTTTATATTTATTTAATTATGTCTAGCCTTATCCCCAAATCCTTCAACTAAATTAATTAATTAATTAATTTAGGCTAATTAATGTCCCTTCCCCTTTTCTTCCATTATTTAATTCCACTTTATCCCCTATCCTTATCCATTTAATCCTATACATTGATTCCATTCACATGGACCACAATCTAAACTTGTCACCATATGACAAGTGCCCCCTTCACATGTCTAACTAAGACCTTTTCTAGATTCATTGAATCTAGACACTTCCCAAAAGTCAAACTAACTTTTTATTGTATATCTTCATTTATTATCCCACCTCTTAATCCTAGCCATCTATATAAGGATGTTGCTCTAAACCTAACCTTTATCCCTCACGTGACTTGTCACATGACTACAAATTCAATCCAAACTCTATCTTCTCATTAAATCCTAACCATTCATCATGAATTCATCCAAACCCTCCATTTCTTCCATCTCATTTCTATGAATGAGAGGCCTCCCATCCCATTTGGATGAACCTATTTTATACTACTATTATGTTGTTGGATTCATGAGCAACCACATCCAAATCTTCAACAACTCAACATAATGCATTCAATCTTTTGAGGTTTGCATGTATTTGGTTTGATTTAAGTTATTTTTATACATATTTCTATTATATCCATTTACAATGCATACATTACCCATTACATGGATATGTTGATATTCCTCTTGTTATTAGTACCTACCCAACATGATACTATTGTACTCAAAATTCTTTAGTTAGTTATTATTTTTCGTACAATCAAATCAATTAAAATATTTAATTTTTTATCTAAATAAAAAATACATGTTATTTAATAAAAAATAATAAAAATATCATTTATCTCAAAAACTATTAGATAAAAATATTAAAGTCTTATTGTAATCTTCACATGGATAAAAAAAAAAAAATTATTATGAATTTTGTGTATAATATAATTTACATTGATACTTATAATTGGTTTCAAATTCCATCCATAGAGGTGAAGTCATTCTCTTTTGCTTTGTCAATCATAATACAACTATTGGACCATTCCTAATATAAATAAACATTTGTAACTATAAATTGCCTCGTCATGATTCAAATGACATAAAAGATATTGTACATAGCATTATATGATCACTAGGATTACACAAATAGTAAATAGTAATAAAATATACCAACAATTTTAATGATAAAGCTTTCTAGATTATTAAATGATTTAATAGTTAAAACATTTAAAAAGTGATAAATAATATTTATTTTGATTTATATAAAAATAATTATTATTATTAAATTTTTTAAGATTTAAGAACAGTCCAAAACATTAACTACTAGTAAAGGCTAAATTTTATTAAAATATAATTTATTTTTAAAACATTTACACCAACAATCTTAAAGAAAATATATATCTAATATCATTTACTTAAAAATAAAAATAAAATAAAATAAATAAAATAAATAAAAATATACATATTAATTCCCTCTCACTTACACTTCTCTATCACAAAACAATATTAACTTTATTTTTTCTATTACAAAACAAATTCTACCATTACAATATTTATATTTGAGATATCGATCACTACCATTACAATATTTGAGATGTTGACCACCACTAGACACTTAGTAAGACAGTTAATCCTCATTGTGAACCTACGGCCAAAGATATTTATTTATTTAAACTAAAGTCAAAATTACGCGTACAGCTGTTTAAACTTTTCCTTAAGTGGTAACGCGTACAGTGGGCGAAATATACATTATTTAATGGGATATTCTGCATATCCGCGGTCCTTGTAACCAGGCGAGAGTCCCAACAAACTTCGCCCGATTCATCGCAGATGGGTTCGGCTACAAATGTCCCAATTCCCCATGTATTGTCCTTTTTCCGCAATAATCCTGTGGACGCACGCAATTTTTAATGCATAAAGGTATTTTGCAGGGAATATATGCTTGCCCTTTTTAGGGTTTCAGTAGCTATCTACTTTTTCACCACCATGGAATTTTCAGAGGCAAGTGTGCGAGATTTGTGTTGAAAGCATCTGCATCACAGTAGTAGTGCAGGAGATTCCAACTCATATAGAATTTGACTCCATCAATTGCATTGCTTGCCATGCTGCCATTGTCTTTACTGTGCAATCTGTGTGTCTCTCGTCTCATCTTACCCAGAGAAGAGGACGATTCAGTACATCAAGTTGACAGACTTCACCATCACCACAGTAATTCATCAGCTTGCTTTCTCTGCAGCTCTAAATTATCAGACCCCTTTAAAAGCTCTGTGCAAACTACAGGGGTTTCTGCGCTTTTTCCTGTTGTGGGTGAAGAGTTTTGCTCCTCATCACTTACTGTTCTGACTGTGAGAAAGAAGGCTCTTGTTTTCAGTGGAGGGGGATTCAGTGTGACCGACTCATGCACTGGCCAGATCGCTTTCAGGGTGGATGGAAGAGGTCTCAGTTCAACAAACAAATTGATTCTCATGGACGCTCTGGGAAAGCCTCTGCTAACGTTGCACCGCAAGGTAAAACCTTTTTTGTTTTAGAATTCAACTGGGTTATATAGATATCGGCATTTTTGTTCTTAATCAGATTACGAAATATTGAATAGACATCCATTTATATTATAAACTCTTTCTACTAAATTGTCATGAGATTTGGTTTGTCAAAATTATTCAGAAATCGAACTCAATCATATCTTTAAAAGTTTATTAATTTTCAAATCATGTTAGTGAAGAGAAAATCGTACAATTTTATCCGTATAACCGGAATTAAGATCCTATCGGATAACTTCTGGATTCAACTGCGTATGTTTTTCAATCACATTTCCGATCATACTCAATGATCCATCATTGATGTTTATTGACTGCAGTGATCCATCATTTGCGTTCATCAACTGATGGATCACTAAGTGTGCAGTGATCCATCATTGATTCGTGGACTGGTGGATCACTGAGTGTGATCACACTGAGTGATCCATTAGTCGATGAAATCACACACTGTGATCACCCATCATTGACTCATCAACTCGGTTGATGAAATCACTGAGTGGTCTATCAGTCATGAAATCAATGATGGATCACTGAATATGATCTGAAATGTCGATTGAAAAACATACACAGTTGAATCCAGAAGTTATCCTATTGCATACTAATAGATTGTGGAAGACTCATACCTGCTATAGAAATTGAGCTATTTTTTTATTCTAATGACAGGCTTATAGAATTCTCAACCGTTGGTATGGATTCCATGGAGAGACATGCCATGGCGAAAAGCCCATTTTCAGCGTGAGCAAATCATTATTTAGCAAAAATGAAGTTGCAGAGGCGTTCGTGGGTTCTACCAGAGGAAAGAAACACTCTGACTATAAAGTTTTGGGGAATTACAGTGAGCGACATTGTAGTATATACAATGGCCTTGGCACTTTAGTTGCAGAGGTACACTTGCCTTTGTCCTTTATCCTTAATTACTGCTTTATTCATATGCAGACAGGAAAAATGAAGTAATAAATTATATTGTTTTGTATTTTTCAGGTGAAAAGGAAATTCGCAACATCAGATGTAATGCTGTCGAAAGATGTTTTCAATGTTGTAGTGAAAGCTGGCATAGACCAGGCTTTTATGATGGGTTTAATCGTTATTGTTCATCAGATGAGTGGAGAACATGACTCTATCTGAAGTTGGCATCACATGACTAAGCTAATATAAACAAGCTTACAGATCAGCTTTGTATCAATGCATTTTTAATTGAATAAGGCTGAAGTTTAAGATTGTGTAGATATAAAAGAGAGTTGACAGAAACATAACAAAGTGCTGAACAGAGAGATTAGAAGTGATATGATAAGGACACCACTCTTCATGATAGGAATACTGGTCCAACTCTAAGTTTGCATGGTGTAATGGATCACTATTAGATTTTCTATGTATAGCGATTTTGGCAACTCTGTCCATTAGTTAAAATGAATTGTAATATGGATGTTCGGAGGGATATTTATTTATCTGTTATTATAACATTGTGTTCAACAATAGTTTCTTTCTAATTTCATATTTTTAAAAATAGTACTAAGCAAATTAATGCGAATGTCAAGATATATTTTTTTAAAAGAAATAAATATATTAATTAAGTAATTATACGAAATTGTACAATTAAGAGGTAGAAATCTAAAAAGGTTTACCACAATCTCACCACTTTTAAGAATCAAAAGAAATTATAAAACTAATAAAATATAACATATTAGGAAAAAACAAATTTAATAGATCAAACCATATTATCACAAAGAAGCTACAGAAATATATAGATTGAATAGAGGATATGGACAACTGATTTGTAATGTTAGAAGCTCATTTGACCACATAGTCAGCAATATTATTCTTTTTTCTAGGCATATATACAAAGAAGATGGACTCAAAATTTTGTGAAAGATAGAGAATTTGTTCAATATAAAGCCAACATCCAAGAAGACTTTCAAAATCTTCCATTATTCAGAAGGAATACCAAAATCATAGAATTCATCTTATACATTATCTTCTTCCAACCTAGGTTACAAAGTTTTTCAAAGGACAAAATTTTTGAAGAGTCACAAGGAGTGTCCAAGTCTCCATTTCATTGTTAGTGCTGATCCCCACATCAGTAGAAGAAAGAACTAAACCGAACCAACACTATCCCTTTCAACTCCACCTGTTCTCACAACACCCGTGTTGTCATGAGAAGAACCAATTTCAAGATCTAAACTATTCAAACATTTTTTTATTTTATTTTTTTGTGACTATTGCTTAGATTTAATAGTCTTAAATAGATTATTATGTTCATGACAGATAGGATGGGTTTGTGTGAATTGCTATTTTAATATATAAATGAATAAATTTAATTAAAAGTATACAATAAAAGTTTAATAAAAAATTATATAATTAAATACACTGAAAAATATTACATAATTGGGCCTAGTTTGATTGGCTAAAGCATCTTTGCAGTTAAGAGGTCACGAGGTCTAGTCTCCCCACTGTCCTTGTGGTATGGGAGGATGATTCTTGTAGTCTAAAAATAAAAAAATATTACATAATTTAATACACTGAAAAATAATATCTACTTTATAATATTTATTAATTTAAATTATAGTAAAAATATAAAAAAATGATGAAATTATCATTTTTGATATTTTTATATACCAACTACAATTTTTAAATTAAATAAAATTTCAAAATAATGGTAATAAAAAGCTTTTAGAGTCATTGTGTATATTTTTCATTCCACGTTTTGAATCATTTTCATCATTTTGATGATGGATCAATAAGTGTAATTCAAAATAGTGAATGACAGACATACACAGCTAAATACAGAAACTATCTTATTACAATACTACATAAAATATAAAAAACTGAGATCAACTATTACAAATAATTACATAATTTCAATCCTTTCATTATAAGTTAACCAAAACATTAGATAATTAAATACCAGGAGCCATTAGCATTTGATTTCACAGCAAATCAAAGTACTGGTATTCAATCTACCAGCCATTTTATTATCTGTACATACTGAAAATTTGTCTGTTTGTTGTACCTTCTCAAAGGATGAAAGATTGCCCAGTCTGACAGTAATCTCCTCCATTTTCTTTGACAGATCTTTGTTTGAGATATTTCCCTGCTGAATGTTATTTGTATACATTGATGGAAGCAGTACCAATGGCTGCACATGCAACTGGTACGTACGGTTTGGTAGCCGCTGTGAGCACTGTGTAAATTCATTTAAAATTCTACACTTACTGCTAAAAGGTAAAAGTGCTCTCGAAACTCACAGAAGAAAGATATGTCTCGGAAATGTAATCAATTCTCCACGAAAGCCAAGAGACAAAAGCATTAAAGTACATAAATGAAGATTGGCAATTGGCAACCCAAAAGCAAGGTTGTTCACCTCTGAATCCGTTCCTTAGTAAATATCAGCAAATCTCCATGGGTATCCTGTGGATTTTATTATTGTGTTTCTTATGTTGATCCCAATTCATGTATGTTAGATTCTCATGGAGTCCTCACCTGTAACTGGTCTTTTCGTGAATAGAGAAAGCACCCTCTTCGAAAATGCTGTAACCTAATAAATCTAAACAATCCAGATTTTGGCAATCAGATTTTATTAGCCAGCTTCACGAGGTCCAACACAACTGAAAGTCTAAAACTGGAGCTCACCTAGTACCTATGGCTGCCCCAGCTTTTGTGGGTCCCACACATTGTCTTGAGGGATGCTACTACTGAGGCCTATTTGATGGCCATATGGCCGTATTTATTGTATTTTGCCATGAAGTACAATAAATTTTTAAAGAAGATTGTATCAATGAAAGAGATTTTAGTCTAGGAGGTAAAAGGTATATTTTATGTTGTTTAAATCAAAACTAAAGTTGAGTATTATAAAGAACACCTAGGTTGTGTTCATTTTTTAATGAATTGGGACTTATATTAAGATTAATAAAAAATAAGATTATTAAGTGACAAGAGTTAAGTTATTAGTAGGAGGTGAATTATGATCATTAGACGTTCCTCAAACACGAATAGGATTAGGGTTATTAAGAATATGTTTCCAACTAGTAATTACACTGTCTTCATTTTCTTCTTCAATATAAAGCGAATGTCATTCCATATTTGATTGGTGTTGTCCATAAACTATAATATGTGGAGTGAAGAGAGTGTTTTGTTATAGAAGTGGTTATTGATGTAAACAACTTTCAATCAAAAGTATTTTGGTGTGTTAGTTTACATTTTACCATTGAAATTTATCTATTTCATTTTATGCTTATTTTTAAGGAATATTTAGATACAATACAAACTTATGTAAAGTTTGGTTCATTCCTTTTACTTCTATTCATCCTTATATACATATGTTCCATATATCTAACCCCTAACTTATTCGTGTATGTACACACTTCAAGACATGCATTCAAGTTTTGCATTTATTACATGTATTTGTACACTTAACCAAATATAGCCATTATTTGCCTTAATCTAACCTTTTGTCCACCCAAGGTCATTTCCATGGTTGTGAGGTCAACCCCTTGATTGTATATTGGACCCTTACCTTTCTAAAATTCAATTGAAATTCTAGGTGACCATTGCCCTTTATTTTCTTGACCTAACTTGACCAAAAACACATTTGCAAAATTTGATGTTATGTGCTAGTATTTAAAGACCTTTTTTAACATTCATTTTAAACATTTGGAATCTACATATCCTCTCTTATCCTAGCAAACTAAAGGAGTAAGGAAAAGTAAATAATTTACAAACATCATTTGAAGTGCTTTCTTGCTATCTTTGATCATGTGCCTAAGTTTTCTAGGGTGGATCTAGAAGAATGTGTCCACTTTATTTCTCAATACTGTATTCTATGATCATTTATGTCAAACATTCCAAGGTGAGGCCTTTCATGCTATCAAGGTGTTCTGATTGTGAACCTTGGGTATCTATGATATGATTTGATGTGTTTTATCATATTATGTAATGTTTTGGTTTACCATTGATGTGTGTTATTGATGAGGTTTCACATTGGCATTTGTTGTCCAACAATGCATTGTGTGATTCTTATATCATATGATATTATATGTTTGGATTCATGTACATGTAGATTTCTACTTGTTGAACTATTCCAGTATTTCAATACCATTTCATACTATATCTATTATATGTGATTTAATCATGATTATCTAGTTCAAGATTATGTTTTCAATGATTACAAATTTTTGCACTTATACTTTTGGATCATGTATCTTTAGGATGATTTTCAATTGATTCTCTTAGTAATGTTATTTCATTTATCTAATATCATAACATGTGTTTTTATTGTGCTTTGGTTATCTTGTATGTAGAAAGTAGGAATGTTTCATTGAGTATTTGAATGCTTATTTTCCTCTATTGGTGGTTATTTGGAAATAGTTTGGTTTGAATAAATATGTTGTGTATCTCCCCATTGCACTTGGTTTGATTTGTGAGACATATCTTGTAATATCTATGAAACCAATATCTAAATCAAAGTTGATTTGAGATCCACATATTCTGAATAAACAAGTAACACATGTATTTTTCATTACATGTATTTATTTAGTTTCCTAATTTATATTTGCATTTATTTATTATGAAATATTTTCAATTTTTTTATATGTTAAATATGAAAGTTAAATAATTACTTATGATTATTGAAAGGTCTCATGTATTTAAATATTGTGATAGTTTAAAATGCACTGTCTATTAAAAGACTATTTTGACTTTAAGCTATAACCAAATTAATTTTATTCATTTATTAATTTAATTTGGTAAATAAATACATATTTGTATTAATTTTGAACACAAGCAATTTCTTCTATAGGTATTTATATGTTAATATAAATCAATGCAAAATATTTATTTTTGAAAATTTATCTTAAAATATAAAATAAATAAAAGGAAAAAGATAAGAGAGATTTCACTACATGTTACTTTTATTTGAAACCCCTTCATTCCTCAAAAGAAAAAATATTTATATTTTGAAAAGAAGTGTTTTTAGAACTAGTTGGTCTTTGATTAGCTTGGGATAATGATTTCTTTGAAGAAGGGAAATAATTCTTCTTACATAGGTATTTTTCATTTTAGGAGCTCTTATTCAAAGAGGTAATTTTCTTGTTTAATCATGCTTTTAAAACATAATTTTATATTTTTTTTATGCTCATAACATGTGGATGAATGTGTCTTCTTCATTCATAGAAGTGAATGGAGGAGAATGCATGTGATAAGAAGTAGACTTAATTTAATCTTATAATTTTTTAAATTATTTTAAAAGGTGAAAAATAGATAAAAGGTTATGAAAAAAATCTTATAATATTTTATGTGTTTGAATGCTTGTTGTTCTACGTATTAGGATAATAAGGTATATTAAAATTTTATATTTTAGAAATAAAAATTTCAAAGTTTTCACTGATTCCATCGATAGTGAATTTGGGGGTTTTATGGTTTTTGAACTTCTTCAAAAATAGAAAAATATAATTCAAACCATGTTTGTTTGTTTTATTTTGTAGGATAGAGAATTTCATGTTCTTTAATTTTTTCTCAATCTTTTATATTCAATGATCACAAACTTTGACCTCATTTTTCTTTCTTATCATTTTGGTTGAAGGTTGAATTTTGGGCCTAGGATTAGATACTAAGGTTAGGAGTAGAGTGGGACCGTGCCATATTGTATAATTTGGGATTCCCCACTATGAAGTATTGTATGGTAAATAATAAGATTAAAATACATTAGGATTTCAAACATTTAAAATGAATTAAACTAAATGAATTGAGACATTGCTTATACCAAAGACCTTGAGGGACTCTTGTAAGATAGTTCTAAACATACTTGTGAATGAAGGCCCTAAAGGAATCACACAAGAAATCACTATCAAGATCACTTGCATCCAAGACATTGAGGAAATGATGCAAGACTAGTACTATTATGTACATATGCATGAAGGTCCTAAGGGAATCACACAAGATGGTAATTATGTAGCTACTTATGCATGATGACTTTGAGGGAATCACACAAGATAATGATGGAACTCTTCATTTGATACTTAGTAATTCATTCTATATATTTTTTGTGTCATTTATACTTAGTGTACCATTTGATAATTCATGCTTGATAGTGTTGGTAATTTCCATGTCTTCTTGTGTGTTAATGATTTGAGGCCACAACCTTTGTATACCATCAAGTGTACTTGAATTTCATGGTGTATAATTGGTATGAGTTTTCCACAGTCCATGAAGATAATTGCATCTATTTTCATGGTGTATGTTACTAGTATGTGTGATTTCATGAAATGTAACTACCCTATAGATAATTTTATTATATGAGTTTTATATGATTTCTCAATCTACCATCTCTTAGTTTAGAGGGGTGGGAATGAGGGTTCCATAGGGTTGGGTGGCTTGATGTTTCTCACTTGGGGCTAGCTACATTCTTGGGTTTTCTTGTAGAATGTGTTGAGTTCATTACTATTGGTTGCAAGGTAGACTTTCTTGTACCATTTATTATGAAATGTATAATAAGGAATTTCATCATTCATTGAATCAAATTATATTAGAGTAATAATTGAAATTTTAAATCAACTTAAATTGTTTACTCTTGGGAGTTATGCTATGTTGGATATCATGTTGAAATAAAATTTTATGTTACACTCATCTTGTTATGTTGTGTAAGCATTATTTACTTTTCATTCTTTGATGATACTTTTTGTTTATTACTTTATGTATTAAAAATATGAGTCCAAGTGTTAGCTTATTTCTAAGGAAGCATGCCCACTTTTTGGATTCTTTATCAATCTATAAAAATATCATAGGTTCTTTAACCTTTAGTCCAATTCATTTGTTCTCAACAAAAAAGGAAGTTATTTCTCATTGATCATAAAAATAAATCTTGATAGCTTTTATACTTGTTAATTTTATCTAAAATATACTAGTGCAAATAAGAGTCCATGGTTTAAATTACAAGAAAGTTGGAGTTTAGAGTTCTACTTGCATTTTTTTAGGATGCAAAATTCAAGTTAGACTTCAAAGTATAAGTTGCATTATAATCAAGATTCAAAGTTGTCTATGCAATTTCCATGGTGTAGACCACGTCCTTTTAATTCTAAAGTCTAAATCTCTTGGTGGTTGATCCTTCTTGGGCTCCAAAGTATGAGATAATCACTTCTTTTTAACCTCCAAAGGCCGAGGTGATTTTATGATGAACTTGGACTTTACCTTGTGAATTCTTATTGTTTCTTAGTGTAAATCGGACCTAAAAGCCCAAAATGCATGAGGTAGATTAGAAGTTGAGGCCTAAGGTGTTAGATGGACAAGGTACAAGGTTGGCATGAGGATTTGCAGGAGTTTCAAAGTGTAAAATTGATATTAAGGTATAAGTTATTGAATGTATGTTTGACTACATTATTTGATGCATAATTCTTGGAGTTTGGTGCTTAGCATAGAAAACTATTATTAAAATTTATTATTTAAGTACTGAATCCAAAATGTGCTAGGGATTCACAATTTACATTTTACAACTCAAACTCTAGATTTTGAGGTGTTGCAAAATGCACAATACTTCCCAAATGTAAAGTCCAAATGATGTTAATCAAGTTCTATAGTTTGAACTTCTTATAGTTTAGAACCTAAAGCATAAGCCAGTGCATTTTTTCCTATTAGTCCCATTTTATAAAATTCTAAGAGAGTGTCTTTATAGGTAGTTTTTTGGTGTTTATAATTTGTCTTGAGAAATTGACTCCCCTCCATATTTGGATGCTTGAGTTGATCATGGTGTTTTGTTTCATGGTTTTTCAAGTGTTCTTCTTGTACGACCTTTGCCAAGTGTGTCTTTGCATGTTGTTGTGACACCTAAGTGGGCATGAAAGAGTGTAGTGTGGCTTGCTTCATGCCATTTTATATTGATTTTTTATCTTATTTTCAACAATTAGTGTCTTTGGAAAAATATTGGAGCATTGTATTTGTTGTTAGAGCCCATGTTGCAATATTGAGATATTTTGGTTTTGTATGTGTGTTAGGTCTTGTTTTGGCCATGTTATTTTGCATGAAACTTGCATAATTTGTCTCTTGGTATTTTCTCAATGTGGCATTGTTATACAATATACCATGAGTGGGGTGGTAAGACCCTTATTTCATTCTTTGTTAGTCTACAACTTGTATGTGTGATGAACCCTCTTGATGCTTTCATTTTTATCATCAAACTTATCTTAAAAAGATAGATATATTCATATTATTTATGCATTAAATAAAGAATTGTATGCTTTCTTGGTGAGTGACACATTTGCAAACTTGTGAAAGGAGTTGTGACCAAGTGATATTTATTATAATTCATAAATAATGAGGCATGTTTTTGAAACGATAGCAAAAATGAATCATGTGTCTAGTGATCATGCCTATGTGCTTATCATTTTTTATGCTATGCATGTGGGTGTATGAAAAGAAATAGTTGAATTGAAAGAGTTACTTGTTGGGTTAGATTGAGAATACCCAATTGCATTTCTCCTTGTGTATTATTTTAGACATTGTTTGTATGTTATTAGACCTTTGGATATTCTCTTCATGGTGTGAATGTTACATTTTATACTCTTAATAATGTGTGGATACTATTTTAAAGTATGCATATCATCATGTAGAAGAAGTTTTGGGCATTAATATGATAGAATATTGGGGTTAAGACTTAAATCTATAATTTGGTTCTTGCTATTGTGTACCATTAATATGTGATTTTTTTATTGAAAATATATTTAATTACCATATTTTGGTGTATTTTTAATACAATGTTGGTCAATAGAATAATCTATAAATGTTGTGATTGTGTCATGATGTACTACCTTGCAAGGAAAAATATTATGATTTTGATTTGTTATGGCCTAGTATGTGAACACTAGCGTATTGGTGATCTTGTTTATTTACGTTTTTTCTCTTGAATAGAATATTATAGTTGGATTCAATTTTTATCTAGGAAGGGTTTTACTTATAATTGGTGTTGGTTGAATTTATTTGAAAAATATGTGATGGTTTTATAGCAAAGTATTGTATAAGAAAGTTTGTTGAACACTAAGTAGTGAATGCGAAAAGGAAATTTTATTTTGGGTTCTTACATGAATGTGATTACCCTATTTTTAGTGTCCTTGTGATGTGTTTTGAACACAATGTGCATGATTTATGTTTCTACTGGCATTGATAGAATATATATTTATCCTTTGATTATGTCCATAGTTGCAAGTATGGTGGAGTCACACTTTTGTGATTGCTTGGTTGTGCATGCCCTTTTGAGATCCAACCTTCAATTTTTATACCTAAATATGTGTCGAGTTAAATATTAGAGTGAAAAATCTAGGGAGGTTAGGATGTTATGTTGCTATATTAGCTTTGGGAGACCCTTGGTGACCATACCTTTCTATGTGAGAGTACCCCTTCCTTCTTATTTATTGGACCCAAGTGTGTGGTTCATAACACTATCTTATCTTGTTTAGTTAGTCCTAATGATTATGTTTGCATCCAACTTATGATCCTGAATATAGTTTTGTATGGACTTGAGTATTCACTCAAGACTGGATTATACTTAGTGTAGATGTACTCTTATTTTTTTATCATATATTTTAGTTATGGATGTGTTTCATTGGAAGACTTTGACCCATTGATAGAGTTAGCCATTTCAAAATTATTATTATTCTAATATATTAGAACTTTATTGAATAAAATTTTAAATTAAACTATATTTGTTAATTAAAAATTTCTTCTTAAATTATTCTTATGAGTGTGTCTATAATTGGATGGCTAATCCCATTGCATTTATTATCTTAAAAAGCATACATAACGGATTATCTGTTAGTTAAACCCATAAATTTCTTCCTTCCTTATTTGTTACTTGATGTTAATTACATATGTGAGGCAATGTGGAATTTGTTGAATTGTGAACCATAATTTGTTATCATTATGATGTGGTGATAGAAAGAATGAGTTTAGATGAAAGCTTTGCATTGAATGCATCAAATTTTTAGTTGTTGATTTCATATAAGATGCATTAGAATGTGTGATTTATTACATTTACACATGGAAATAAATAATGATTAATTAATTCTACTAGGCTTGAATTTCAATGGTTGGAATATTATAGATTGTGAAAATAATGTGTGTGTATCATCCAACTTAGCTTGCTTTATATCCTTTTGAGGAGCTCTATTTTTCATGTGTTTTCTTTTGATGGTTCCACCTTATGGTTGTGTATTATGCTTAGTAAGGAAATATAGTAGAGTTATGACATTATGTATTATGATGTGGTCATATTTTTAGAATACTCATTTGTATAGTACTATTTGAGTGCATTCTATTGCTCCCTTTGGATTTTGATAATCTTGGTGTAGCGTAGTTATTTGATTCTCTTGCTTATGACTATAATTAGTCACATGATGCATGCTAAGTGAAAATTTATATTGTGATAATTTATTTTAATCATTGATGAATTTCTATTTGTCTTTAAGGACCAACATTGATTTACTTGTCTTTTTTATCAATAGTTTAGCCACCAAAATTTGGATATATGCTTACCTTGTGACTTTTATGGTCATGTTTGATATATTGTTGAAATTGATCCCATTTATTATGTTTGAAATTGACAGTTTTTCCACTTTAGCATTATTTTCATTACTGTGGTGGCTATGGTAAATTATTTAAGTTATTGGTCATGCATCACACGATGTTCTTTTCTAGCATGTCCAAGTTGGAATAATAGTGGAATATATGAAGAATTCAATTGCAATGGCTATTGTTTTTGCTAGACCTTTGGTGGTATGAATTTATTGCACTCTTTAGGAATTCAAGTGAATACAATACAAAGTTTATGAGAAAATATATGAATTGTATTTATAATCATGTGGATCTCTTGTTTGTGTGAATGTCATGTATGCATGGTAGTGAATGAAATTTATTTGAGTTTTTGAATGAACTTCTAGTTGTTATTATTCTTATGCAAGTGACTCATGTTAATGAGATATGCTTGGAATTCTTGCTTGGAATATATCTTTCTCGTTCTATTAAAGTATTTTTTTACATGTTACTATGCCACCTAGATATTCCAAAATTATTAGAGTCTATGATATGGTGCCTTAGACACAATGAGAATATTTTTGAGTAACATGAATAGAAAAGATCATTTTTTTGATGTGAATGTATGGATATATAGATATAAGATAGTATGGGGTATGAAGGTGTGTTAGTGAGCATGTTAACATATATTATTTATATTTATATAAATTATGGTTGATTTTCTATTAGTGTAATCTACTTATTTTATAAATCTATTTGTTGTAGGAATTTCTCCTTAGGAGTTTAAGGATTCCTTACAAGATCCTAGATGTGATGCAATGCTTTTATGAAAATTATTTCTACATTGTATATTATGTGTTTTGATTGATTAGCTATGATTAGTGATGAAGTTTAAGGTGCATTATTGAGATATAAATTGATAAAAGTAATGTGTCAAGTGTAATATTTGGATTAGGTTAGTAGATTATTTGGGAAATTGATGCAGAGGGTATGGTAATTTTGGAGAAAAAAAATGATTTCAAGGATTACTATGATGCAATCTCAAACTCTCTTCTAGGCACCCTTATGGAGTTAAGCCTCAGTAGTGCACTTATGACCTAAATACTTCCCTTATGGACCCAAACCCTTGGATTACTCTTAAAAATCTCAATCAAATCTGCCTTGAATGAGTACAATTCCCAAGCCTTTGACTTAGATACAAACCCACTTTTTCACCTGGACTAGGCTTCTAGCCCAACTAGGTCTCCAACGCCTATTTTTTTTACTTTACTCACAACTTCCCCAAATGAATTCCCAAACTAATGATTGATTAAGATGTATTTTATGATGCTACATAACATAATCAAACCCTAATGGCACTTGTTTTGGATCAAACCTTCCAAAATATGTTGTTTCCACAGAAATAAGGCCTAATTAGCCCTCTTTTCCAAAGCAACCCTACTCAAATCTTAACTCTAGATTATGAAACTTTCTAAAATGTCTCAAAATGTCTCCAAACCAAGGATTTTCAAGGTCTCAGACTCCTATGATACCCTTAAGACTCTTAAACACAAAACCCTCAATAAATTGCTCCAAAACTAGGGCTTCTTGGATCTTGTCCTTCCAAACACTTCTAGAACCTGTTCTTTGAATTTTCACCATTAGATCAACATATTTAATCAATCCCAACTCAAAAAAATACCCCTTATTTAGGTAGATCTGCTACTGCTATACCTTAGGCACCACTTCCATGCATTTTGCATTGTCAAATCATGGTGTACACCCTAGAATCCTTCCCTCCTACACATTAACCTATTATTCCTATATAATAAAAGTTAGATATGATCCATTTCATAGGTTACAGTCACAAATTTCCATGAAATGGATCATTCATCCATGAAAACTCTCAAAATTAGTGGAAAATCTAAACTTTCCTGTGGACAGTCAGATATATTACACAAAGGACTGATTGTATTTGCTTTCAGGACATAAAAAGAGTTTTAAAAAATGTAAAAATAAGTCCCTAAATAATCCAACTGAACAAATCACCAAAGGCAATAAAAAATTCATCAAAAGACTCAAGGAAAATGCAAGAATTTGATGTTTTATTCCTTTTTCCTATAACAGTCTGTACAAACACTGTACCAGCAACCAACCCTCCATACAAATGATTTCTCTAGATTTGTAAACTCATTCCTCAACTGTCCCAACTGATTGGGACTGATTTTATTACATTATTATTGCTTAAACTCGTAAAACCTACTTACCTACCCAAAATGCAACTAGCAGTTGGTTTTCAAATTTTGAATTTCCAACTTCTCATTTATTGATTTGTACTAACTAAAAACTATCTAGTCTTTAATATCTAACCTTATTTGAAATAATTAAAGCATTATATACCTATCTACACCCTTAGGACACTATTGGTCCACTTACAATGCATTTTGGTCCTATGGTCCTTATCAGAACCCTTAGGACTTTTGATCTTCCTATTACACTCATCCATTCCAAATGCCATTATAGGCTCCAAGATATCATAATTGATGCCCTAAGATGTTGGATAGATCTTCCTGACCCCTACACCCTCCTAACCCTTCAGGTGATCCTTAAGGAGATTGGGTGCCCTTGCACCATTCTCCCCAAGAAAGAAAAGTTTCTTGCCCCAAGAAGTACCCAATTGGTTGCCATCCCATTTCTCCTTGTTCTTGGATGTCTACACCTTTTGATTACTGATCAGAAAATCCTCTAAAGTCACCTTCTTCCTTTTTTTCCAACTTGCACTCATGTCAAAATCAAAACATTGATTAGCTTGGCCTCCTTGCTGTGTGATCTCAGTCTGTCCTTGAGCTTTGATTTTTCCTTCATTCCACTGATTTCCTTGTAGAGGAACACCACCTCTATTGACCTCAACAATAGGGCATTCAATACCCCCAACCTTGATATTTCCCAAGTCCCAAATATTTTGACTTTTAGGACTGTATACCCCACATCTCTGTTGCAACTTGTTATTTTCCATCCAACCAGTATCTTCCCCTGTCTTACCATGCATATCCACCTGCAAATGCTTCTCAAAATAGATCACAAAGTTTTCATTTAACTGCTCCAAAGGCAAAGGCCTCAACTTATACCTAATATCTCCTTGGTGTACTAGATATGTATTAATGTATCCATCATGCACTATCCTCCTAGCATACTACCATGGTCTCCCTAAGATGATATGACCATAAGTCATTGGAATGACATCACAAAGCACCCTATCTTGATATGCTCCAATTGAAAAATATACATAAGCCCTCTTACTAATCTCTACATGCTGCAATTGAGTTACCCAAGTGGCCTTGTAGGGAATAGGATGATCAAATGTTTCAATTCCTAACTTGGCTACCATATCAGATGAAACCAAATTGCTATGTGATCCTGAATCTATAAGCAACCTACATATTTTACCATGACTGAGACAATTTGTCTTAAAAATAGTTACCTTTGGTTCTTGATGAAGTCTTTCTCCTTGCTTGACCATAAGGAACTCACCATCAGTTACAGGGTTTGCCATAAATGTTTTTGGTTCCTCCTTTTTGTCTTCTTCTTCTTGTACCAAATTTTCCCTCCTATCTCTACCCTTATCTGATTGTTCCCATTTAGGACACTTGAAAGAAGGATGCCCTAGTTCATTACAATTGAAACACCTACCTGTGAATGTACCTCTACCTTGTCCAAATCTGCCTCCTCCTCTTTGATTTGAAAACACCTCTTTGCCTTTGTCATTGTTGCTTTTGTCATTGCTGCCTTGTCCTTGTTCTCTATTACCTCTACCTCTGTTTGAACTACCTCCTCTTCCACCATTGCTTGAACTCTCTTGCTTCCTTTTCACCTTTTCTTTTGCTCTAATGGCCAACTGAAAGCATTCTCCCAATGTACTTGGCATCTGCAAACCAATTTCATCTTGTAAATTATACCTCAAGCCATTGATATACCTGGCTACTTTCTCATCTTCTTCCTCATATCCTCCTCTTATATTAAGCTTGTGAAATTACTCTGTATAGGACATCACATCCAAGTCCTTTTGCTTTAAATTCTGCCTCATCCTCTTCACATGAATTGTATAATCAGATGGTAGGAATTTCTCCTTGACCAAACTCTTCATCCTTGCCCATGTAGAAAATTTTTTCAATACCCTAGCCATCGTATCATTCTGAAAACTATTCCACCATGTCAATTTTGTACCTCTCAACTTGGTTTTGGCAAACTTAACCTTCCTCTCTTCCTCCATCTCTCCAAACTCAAAATAGTTGTATAAGGCATCAACCCATCCGAACACCTCTTCACTATCCATCTTTCCTTGATAGATAGGAAAATATATGTGACTCTTTCCTCCATGACCTTGTACTACTTTCAACAATCTTACTAACCTCCTTTCCTTAGGGTATTCTATCTCATTTGTTGGTTGTTCTTGGGTTATCTGCACATGCTCTTCTTCTTGGTTTTCTTGTTCTTCTCTCCTCTTTCTCTCAAGGTTGTTTATCCTAGCTTGCATAGATTCTCTCTCCCTTCTCCATTGCATATCTTCCCTTGATTTAGCCTGCTCTCTTGCTACTTCTTGTTCTCTTCTTTCCCTTCTTTCCCTTTCCAAGGTTTCCCTCAACTCCTCCAACTCTCTTGCTAGTTGATTTTTAGGTGCCATTAGTGAACCTTCAACCCCTAAAGGACCTATTCTCTGCTCTGATACCACTTTGATGCAGAGGGTATGGGACTTTTGGAAAAACACAATGATTTCAAGGATTACTATGATGCAATCTCAAACTCTCTTCTAGGCACCCTTATGGAGTTAAGCCTCAATAGTTCACTTATGACCTAAATTATTCCCTTATGGACCCAAACCCTTGGAATACTCTTAAAAAACTCAATCAAATCTGCCTTGAATGATTACAAGTCCCAAGTCTCTGACTTAGACACAAACCCACATTTTCACCTTGACTAGGCTTCTAGCCCAACTAGGTCTCCAGCGCCTATTTTTTTGAATTTACTCACAACTTCCCCAAATGAATTAAAAAAATAATGATTGATTAAGATGTATTTTATGATGCTACATAACATACTCAAACCATGATTGCACTTGTTTTGGATCAAACCTTCCAAAATATGTTGTTTCCACATAAATAAGGCCTAATTAGCCCTCTTTTCCAAAGCAACCCTACTCAAATATTAACTCCAGATTATGAAACTTTATACAGTGTCTCAAAATATCTCCAAACCAAGTATTTTCAAGGTCTCAGACTCCTATGATACCCTTAAGACTCTTAAACACAAAACCCTCAACAAATTGCTCCAAAACTAGGGCTTCTTGGATCTTGGCCTTCCAAACACTTCCAAAACCTTTTCTTTGACTTTTCACCATTAGATAAACATATTTAATCAATCCCAACTCAAAAAAATACCCCTTATTTAGGTAGATATCCTACTGCTATACCTTAGGCACCACTTCCATGCACTTTGCATTGTCAAATCATGGTGTGCACCCTAGAATCCTTCCCTCCTGCACATTAACCTGCTAGTCATATATAATACAAGTTAGATATGATCCATTTCATAGGTTACAATCACAAATTTCCATGAAATGGATCATTCATCCATGAAAACTCTCAAAATTAGTGGAAAATCAAAACTTTCCTGTGGACAGTCAGATATATTACACAAAGGAATGATTGTATTTGTTTTTAGGACATACAAAGAGTTTTAAAACATGTAAAAACAAGTCACTAAATCATCCAACTAAAAAAATCACCAAAGGCAATCAAAAATTCATCAAAAGACTCAAGGAAAATGCAAGAATTTGATGTTTTATTCCTTTTTTCCTATAGCAGTCCGTACAAACATTGTACCAGCAACCAACCCTCTGTACAAATGATTTCTCTAGATTTGTAAACTCATTCCTCAACTATCCCAACTGATTGGGATTGATTTTATTACATTATTATTGCTTAAACTCCTAAAACCTACTTACTCGCCCAAAATGCAACTAGCCGTTGGTTTTCAAATTTTGAATTTCCAACTTCTCATTTATTGATTTGTACTAACTAGAAACTATCTAATCTTTAATATCTAACCTTATTTGACATAATTAAAGCATTATATACCTATCTACACCCTTAGGAAATTATTGGTCCACTTACAATGCATTTTGGTCCTATGTTCCTTATCAGGACCCTTAGGACTTTTGATCTTCCTATTACACTCATCCATTCCAAATGAAATTATAGGCTCCAAGATATCATAATTGATGCCCTGAGATGTTGGATAGATATTCCTAACCCCTACACCCTCCTGACCCTCCAGGTGATCCTTAAGGAGCTTGGGTGCCCCTGCACCAAAAATGGAGGATTAAATACATGTTCTTGTGGTTGATTGTTTTTCTTCTTAAATTTGTGTGTTCGGATCAATTTTTTTTTTTAAAGGATGGTGTTGTAGGGATGCCTTGTCCTCATGTTATATCTAGCTTCAAAGAGTAACCCTATTCTTAATACGGCTCGAGGATGTAATGTTCACTAGGTTATGTTATGATTCCTTATGCCAAAATGTTTGGTGAGGCATTTTATTTATATTGGGGTGATCTAATTGTGTACCTTGGGTTCTTATGCTATGATTTTATGTGTTTTATTTCTTTATGTGAATTTTTTTCTTTACTGTCAATGTGTGTTATTGATAAGGTTTTATATTAGCATCTATAGTACAAAAATATAATATGGGATGTATATGTCATAATGTTATATGATTGGATTAGTATATGTGGATTTGCATATATTGGACAACACTATTTTCAATATACTTATTATATATGATTTGATTATGATTATCTAGTTCAACATTATATCTTTAACGATCATCAATATTTGCACTTATATTTTTTTGTATTAAGTATAGAGAAGTCACCAATAAAGATTACATTCAGAGCATTTAGCTCTTAAAAACCCTAGTTGCAAAACTACCCCAGATCCAACAGATCAGTCAAAGTACAAAAACATAAACAGCCTATCCCACTTACATGAGAGATACCATTATTTACAACGAGCAATTAGTTTTTACAAAGAGAATCAACCTGTACAAGGCATATTCAGTCTAAATCAAGAAGTATAAATAGTATCTATGTACATCCGCCTGTATAACTATGTGACAATGATCTCCACCTGTATATCTGTGTATAACAACCTATACACCTATATAACTATGAATCTCAACCTGCATATCTGTGTATATGTGCATCAGTATATATGAAGCCTGAGAATATATAAAAAAAATGTACAAAAGTTATACAGTCTCATCATGGAGTCTTTTGCTGCTCTTGGAGTTCATCTTTGAAAGCCCGTAGAGCCCTTAGAAAAACATCTACCCCAGGGTGGCCATCCTGCCACAAATGACCATATCTGAATTCTAAGATATCAATAGAAGTTCCCCTATTTTCCAAATATTTCCAGAATTTGTCCTTTGACATCTCAACAGTGATGAAGACCTGCATAGCAATAGTAAAAAATATGAGTCCCTTGTAGGACTCAGTAAGCAATCTTCCCCTACCTTGAAATCGATCTTCATTTCGAGCTTTCCAAATTTCCCACAAGACTTCAGTTGAAAGAATATGCCAGAAAAGAGAACCAGTTTTACTGATTTTGCAATTTTGAGAAAAAAGAATATTAATAGGAGAAATATCCCCAGTGCATCCCCAAATGTCATGAGAAATATAGAACATGTTCCAAATTTCCACAGCAAAAATGCAATCAAAAAATATGTGAGATAAGGATTCAGGCTTCCTGCATAAAGAGAAAATATCAATGTCATCTGTAATTGTTCGAAAAGGGAGCTTTTGCAAAATCAGAAGCCTTCTGAAACATGCCTTCTTGGCCTCAAGTTCATTTTGCTAGTTGTTCAAAAAAATTTTTTGCCATTGATCTTTATTCAGGTTCAAGTGCCAAGCTCTATTCATGTAATTAGTAATATCCACCTGTTCAGTAAGCATTGAGTATATATATTTAACTCTGACATTCATGATTTTATTACCATTAGTCCACATAAATTCTTTATAGTGGAGGGGATCGTTTTTGAGTTCAATAGGAAATTTGAGATGGCCACAGGCCTCTCTCAACATTGTGTAGGTTCTCCAATTACTTTGGGGGATATTATATTATGAACTTAGATCATTCCAATCTTTCAATCTGCCATTGTGCAACACATCATTGAAACAAATAATCCCTTTTAGGGCCCAACTTTTAGCAGAACAACCTTGAATTAAGGCTAAGGGTTTCCTCTTATGTTTCAAATTCCACCAAATGGATCTATCAGCAAAGATGACCTTATTATCACCCTTGGTGAAGTGGCAGTTGGAAAGGTTCTTTTTAACAATTTCCCAAGCCTTCCATAAAGTTTTAAAGACACTGGATCTTGCAGGTGACATAGACCACTCACAACTAAGAATATCACTGAGAGAAAGGAGTTTCCAAAATTTAGCATGTTTAGGCATAGCATTGGCAATGTTGCATCTAATGAGGAATTTCCATGGCTCCTCACCTTCCAAGGCTTCGATCACCCACTTAGTTGCCAAGGCAATGCCTTGTAACCTCAAATCCTTCAACCCCAGACCTCCTCTCATCTTAGAGATTGTGCACCACTCCCATCTAACATAATGTTTCTTCCTTCTCCCTTTACCATCGGACCAAAAAAATTCTCTTATTCTTTTTTGGATAGCATTGATTTGATAGGAGCAGAAAAACCACACCGAGGCAAAGTAAATACTATAGGAGGACATCACTTTTTGAAAAATCTGGAATCTCCTAGCAAAAGAGAGATAATGCTTATTCCATTTTGTTAACTTCTTCTCAATCTTATCCCTAATCCAACACCACATTTCTTTCAGATTAGGCTCAACAGCAAAAAGGATGCCAAGGTATCTCATGAGCCTCTGAGGTCCTCCCCATTGAATACCATATCTGCTCACCCAATCAGGGGGCTTATCTTTCCAGCCAAGAAGATAGGACTTTGCAGGTGCAATTTTTTCCCCTGAAGCAACACAAAAGGTATCCAGCTTCTCCATCAAAATTGCAAAATTATCTTTATCAAGTTGTAAGAGAATGGAAGTATCATTTGCAAACTAGAGGTTGATGATCTCATTTGAGTTCGGTAGTCTAACACCTCTTACCCTTGGGAAAAAAGAGCAATCCCTCAACATATAATGAAGTGCATCAGAGGCAATAACAAACAAGGCAGGTGCAAGGGGACAGCCCTTCCTTATTGCTCTCCCAAGTAGGATCTCCTGAGAGAGAACTCCATTGAAATCTACTTGAGCAAAGGAATCTTGAAATAAAGTTTTAACCATAGAACAAAAGATGCTAGGAAAGCCAAAGGCTTAGAGGACCATATATACAAAGTCCCATTCAATCCTGTCATAAGCTTTTTCAAAGTCTAAAAGAAACATTGCAACTTCTTGTCCTGAGTGCTTAGCCCAATTCATGGCCTCCCAACTTGTCACAAGATTTTCCAATATATACCTCCCCTTGATGAATCCAGTTTGAGTTGGGTTGATGATATTAGGAAGAATACTAGCTAGTCTCTCAGCCAGTGTTTTAGCCAATATTTTATAACACATTCAGGAGAGTAATGGGTCTCCAATTCTTCACAAGGGTTTTATCTCCTTCTTTAGGAATCAATTTAATAATTCCCTTGTTAATATTTTTGCCAAGGGAACCCTTCTCAAAGGCTTCCTTATAGACTAGGTACAGATCATCAGATGCCCAATCAATAAAGGATTTGTAGAATTCTGCAGGGAGCTCGTTAGGTCCTGGAGACTTGTCATTTTTGAGAGAAAGAATAGCCCTCCTTATATCCTCTTTGGAGATTTCCCTATCAAGTTCTGAAGCTGCCTCCTTACTAATCTTTTTGGGCATAATCCCTTTGATGTATTCCCTAGCCTGAAGGCAAGAGTCATTACCTCCCTCAGAAGTGAAAATATTCTGATAGAAAAGGAAAAACTACTCTCTTATTTCCTCTTGTTTCACAAGAATATTGCCATCGACATTAATCTGATCAATTAGTTCCCTGGCTTGTTTCTCCTTTAAATACCCGAAGAAAAATTTGGTTCCTTTATCTCCGTTTTCCAACCAGTTCATTTTGGATCTAACTTTCAGTCCGTTGATCTTGTTAGTTTGAAATCTCCTAAGATTATCTCTAGCAGCAGTAAGATTATCAATGTGGGAATTATCATCAGGACAATTTTGAACTTCTACTTTAGCTTTGAAAAGGGTGTCTTACAGAATGGTCTCCTTTTTCCTTCTATCCTTGGCCTTCTTCTTTCCAATGGCCTGAAAGAGAATCCTCCATCCCTAGACATTCAAGTCCCATCTCTTAATGGGGGATAAGGATTTATGCATCCACTTATTAATAGCTCTGAGAGAGGATATAGCATTCCTGCAATCTTCATCATTTAGAAGGCAAGTGTTGAGACAGAACCCATTCTTGGTGCCTAAAATTGGTGTTGCACCACTCTTAAGCATAAACTTAGCCCTTATTGGATGATGGTCAGAGAGGGAGTAAGGAGTGACCTCCACCTTACACCCATCCTTGATTAGCACAGCAGAGAAAAAGGCCCTATTGATATAAAACCTATCCAGCTGGCAAATAACTCTCCTTCCACTTTTCTGAAGATTAGACCAAGTGAACCAAATATCTCTACTTTCCCTCTTCTAACCCTCAATGGGGTCTTCAAGATTTAGCTTGGACTTGAGCCTAAGACAGTGAAACTCCTCAGTGTCTTTCCAAACATGACCAACACCACCATATTTATCTTCATCTTTTTCAACAAAGTTAAAATCACCCCCAAGGATCCAAGGGATGTCCTGAAGCTTGAACATCCATTTCAGAGCAGGACCCTGTCTTTGTAGTCATTAGGAGCATATACCAAACAAATGCCAAAATAGTCCTCTTTCTTTTTCAAAACTGCCCATACAACCCTGTTGCAGGGAGAGACTCCCGAATTCACCACATATTGGCTCCAGTTGTTAGCCATTAGGATAACAGCGCCCCCTTTGCCTTGTTCATGTTTGGTCACAAATTGGGTGGCATCCTTCCATATTACCTTCAGGCTAGTCTCCAAGGCAAAGCCAATGGATTTGACTTCCTGTAGAAGCACAAAATCTTTCTCCTTGTTTTGGGCAATTAATCGCCTAACCAAATGCTTTCTATCAGGGGACTCAAGACCCCTTACATTCCAAGAAAGACAATTAACTTCCATTCTTTTGATCATTAGTTAAAGGGCCTTTATCACTCCTAAAGTTATCAAAACATTTAGGAAGTTTATTCTCTGCCTCAATTCTCTTAGCATTGGGTGGAAGAATCACCCCACTAAGTTTCTTCCGTTTATCTTTCAGAAGGAGATTATTATCCTTTCCCTCCTATATTTTTGAGCCATCCAACTCCTTTTTTTTTTTCTTTTCTGTACTTCCTAGTTTTTCTGACAAGCACCCCTATAGGCACTCCTTCCCCATCAGTGGTTTCCCTAGTGGAAAGAATCCCTAAGTCATCTATAGAATCCATGCCCGATTGGGAGGAAAACCCATCCGAACTGATCACCCCATCAAGGGAGTTAATAGTGGCATTTGCCAAGTTGGAAATCTGAATTTTATCCTCCTTGTCAGTACCAGTAACAAGATTCATAGTGTTGCACTCTAGGTTTGGTCTCAAATTACATGCAGCCCCCACGGGCTGAGATAAAGCAATGCTGCTAGTTTCCTTGCCAGAACTCAAAGGTTCTGTGATCTCAACATCTGCAATGGGCCAGACCCCACAATTTTCAGGATCAAGTCCCCAAGGTTCTTATGAAAATTCAATGTTTGTGTTCCATTTGTTAGACCAACCGATTTTATTTCCTTGAAATACTTATCATTAAGGGAGTAGGTCTCTATTATCTAACTATTTATTTCAGGCCATTGGATTTGCCTTATTTTCGATAATGCCAACTGTTGTGCGTTAAGCCTTCCATTGTTAGGGGGCTCTTTTATTTCATTTTTCCTATAGGGAGCATTATTCTCCCTACAACTGTTAGTGTCTATCTCCTCAGTATGATTAATATTCATGACTGGGTTCAAGTCCCGAATGAGGGAATTCATGCTTTCATTATTTCTATTAGTGTCTTCTCTTGGAGAGGTGGGTGTATTGTTCTGATTATTTGTCCTCGGGGAAAGGCCACCACTCTCAGTCCCCCCCGAATGCATTCCATCCCTTCCAAACTCCGATTGAGACATTCTATTACCTCTATTTCCGCCCTTAGCATTGGCTTTATTGTTCTTGCTTTTGATTAACGGACAATTCCTTCTAATATGCCCCTCTTTATGGCAGAGATAGCAAGCATTGAGACCCCCAAGGGTTTCCAAAGTGCAGGTTATGCTTCCAAACTTGAGTTTAATTTCTAGGATCTGGGGAAGATCCATTCCCGGGGTTAAAGAGACCAACACCCATGCATCTGAGTGGGGTAGAGGGGATTTAATCTCATCCGTTTTTAGCACTTTGCCAAAAGGCTCAAGCATCAAAGGAACAAACTTCCAAAGAAGCGGGGGAACATGTTTAATAATCAACCATCGAGGACTGGATAATGCCAATACCTCCTCATCCAATGCCTCTGGATGCCAAGCCAAGGCATGAAAGGTTACTCTTCCAACAGTCCAAAATTCTTTGTTAACAATTTCTTGCTGAAATGTAGGGTTATTAAAAAAATAACAAATAGGCCTTTTTGCACCATCCAGCAGTAATAAAAATGAAACCCTAATTTCTTTTCCTAAACATTTTTGAACCATTCATCCATATATTTCCTGGCCGGGACCTTTTCAGGATCCATGGCCGCAAAGAAAATTGCAGTCTTTGAAAGTTTCACATTTTCCTGTGAGATAGCACTATCCAAATCCTCATTCAGAATCAAGACATACTTCAAAGGAGGGGATGAAGATTACTTACCTTGTCCCTCTTTTCCAACGTCCACCCATGGGATAACCACTTCAGACACAAACTTTGCACCCTGTGGAAACCGCTCTCGCTCACCCGCGACAATGTCTTTGAAAGATTTGGCAGGCAGAGTAGATACATCACCGAAGGCCGAGGAATTAAAATCATTTACTGGGGCATCTGTAACCCCATGTAAACTGTCCATTAAACACCAAAATAACTCTGTGCATGTCGTGTCACAAATAGAAACCACGACGGGAGAAACCCGTCCCACCCACACCACACCGATCGCAACGCAAGAATACACCATGAAGAGTACCCACCGAGGTCGGAAAAAGATTCAGATGTGGAAGAGGGTCGATTCCCCCACGCATCCTAGGAAACCCGGGTAGGTAATCACACGTGACCCAAAGATGCAAAGCCGAATACAAGTGTTTATTGCCATAGGACACCAAATATTGATGAATGGTGTAAACTAGAATTCAAAAATGAATGTAAGAACATTTGCACCCCTATTGTTTCAGCTTGCACAACCTTCTATAATACTGATCTCATAAAGCCCCAAACACATCATCAAGAAACCATCATGTTTTCAAATTGTAATGATAATAATTTTCTTGCTCTATATTAGTCAAGTAGTGGGACATCACAAAAAGAAGAAGATAGCAGAGCAAAGGTTGAACATGTATACCTCAATGAAGCAAATGAGAGGTATGGTTTAAATACTGTTGAAAAATCTATTACTTATGCTCTTATGGATGAGATGAGACTGAGCATGTAGTCTGATAAATTTGAACATAATTGCAAATTTGAGGAGTCTTCTTGCTATAATAATAATGATGGCATAGGGTATGGAGAGTTTTTGTTAATTGTGATTGTTCTCATGAAGTAGAGATGGAATCATTTATTGCAAATGAGAAATGTGTTGATAATGATGTAAGTGCATTTGAAAAGGAATCTATTTGTTCTTCTAGTGGTTATAGTGATTTTGGGAGTAGTAATGACTTAAAGGAATTAGACCTTCATGTTGAAGAGGCTGGGGCTTTTATGACAGCAATGAATGTAAGGGAAAACCCCCTATTTGATGAGTTTCCATATCCACTAGAAATGAAAAATGATGATCCTTATTGGTGCAGGGATAATCCACTCCTTGTTGAGGATTCTAATAATGCATCTGAAACAAAGTTAGAGTGTGGCCTTGAGCAAATAGAGCAATACCTTGATGAGCTTCTCAAAGACATTAACTATGACTATTTTACATTTGATATATATGTTGCAGATGAGGTTGAGTACCATGATTCCAATTGCTTGAAAGAGTATGAACACTTTCAATTCCTAGTTCAACTAGAAGGTAATTTTGTGAAGCATGATAATGTGTTACATAAGAAGAAATGTTATTTTCAATATGAATATGTTTCATATGATGAACATAACACATATGTGTCATGCGATGATGAAAATTGGTAGTTTATGCCTAACTCCACAATAAAAAATGATGGAGGTTACACTAGAAATGTTATGCTTAGAAAGGTTGTGAGAGATGTTGATAACAAGGATCATAATTAGACAAAATCTCACTTGTTAAAAAGAGGCCTAACATTTGCTGTGGCAGGATTGAAATTGCTCTTACTACAGAGGTACAACAAGGCCAAATATGGATGGAAAGACATCAGTTCTTTTACGAGGCTAGTTTTTGATAGAGGTAGAAACTTACTCAGTGTTTTGGTGGCCAAGAGCCACCAATTAGGAGAATAAAACCTGGTTGAATTGAAATATGCATAATATAGTTTCCATCTCTAGGAAATCTTCACATTTTGTGAGGTGGAGATTAGGCCCCCATTTTCAGGTCTTTTTGACCTGTGTAAATTTTGTACATATATTGTTTCTTTTGTTTGTTCTTGTGCCTTGTTTGCTTCACCTGAAATTCTAAAATATCACCATGCCTACAAGAGGCATGTGTTCCCAGTCGGAGCCACTGATGGAACCCTCAAAATATTTTTCTCATTCCATCTTAAACCCTTATTACATTTGGTATAGGGTTGTTATTTTGAGGGTTTAATTTTCTATGAATACTCATAGCCCTGGTTCTTTTTTCGTCATCGACTCCCTCTTACCTATTTCTAGTCATTCTTTCTAAATTTTATATCATTCATTTGGTAATTGGTCCCTCTAAGCCTAGGTCCTGGCCTTATATTTTATAAGGATTTGGTAAGGGATCTTTTGGATCTCTACATTTATATATATTTCATCATTTTGAACATATTGAACCTATCATTCTCATGTTTTCCTAGAGAGGTTTCCCTTTTAGAACAACTAATGCACACATTCTAATAATTTCCACTTGAGTCCCAATGGCCCTCACAGCTCATTGCTCATCGCTAATTTATTAATAGGTTCACACCTTGGATTGGCGACAAGTGATGAAATGATGTTTTCTTTTAACATCGCTCATCTCTAATAAATTTGTAATGGTGATGAGCGATGCTTCTGTCTTTATATTCTTTTTTGCTGATTGTGGATGGCCATAAAAAAGATGAATTTGGAACAATGATGAGTGATGTGATGTGATTTCCCGTATATCGCTTGATTCCAAATATGTTTTAAGTATAAAGTCTTCCATTAGTGATACATGATGGATCTTATAAATGTTGTGAACTATCTCATCACTAATTGCTTGCAAAATGTATGAGGATAATTAGCGATGAACAAAGACCTTATTTTATAACTTCATCACTCATCATAGATTTGTTTTAGAACTTATGTTCTAAATTAGCGATAAGTGATGGATGTCCTCTAAAGGGTTTTTTCTTTCGCTAATGTTTTATGATCCTATGAGTGATATCTTCTGTTCCATTTGTTTTATGCATGTTGTACGTGTCCAAATCTGGTGCTATCACAATATTTCCCATCTCAGATAGAAGCCTCGATGCAAGGTTTGAATTAGCAATGCATGACTGAGGGATGAATGTGACCAAAGGTTAGGCTACTAAAATAAGGGCTAAAATCATCACCGGGATGTTTGATTCATTGATAGAGTGGGGCAATGATAAAGTAAAATGGTGACAAGCGATGGTTACCACATGGAAAGGGCAACATGGCATGATATTGGGGACTTCACATAAATCAGAAAGGAAAGCAATGAGAGAACTGGAGAGGCATTGATAAAGTTTTTAAAGTAGGATGATCCAATGGACTGAAGATTATTGCATGAATAACTTCATCGCTAATTGTACCCTAAAAAATTTGGGAAGGATCAACGATGAAGTGATGAAGCATATAAGAAAAGTTTCTCTTCAAGAAAAACTAGTCTTGTGTACTTTGTCGATATTAATGAAAGCACAAATTAGGTTGGCGATACATGTTGACTGATAGATTGCAACACTTGAGTTGGAATCATTGTTTTCTATGAGAAAGTTGCTAAGGACATAAAACAACAAGGCTCATATCACCATGGATGAAGTTTTAAGTGCTTTAAAAGCAATAGATTAGATTCAATATTGAGCTGTAAGTTATCAACTCGCTCGCATAAGGAGATTTTGGGTCATTAATCCTGCATGCTTCAAATTGCCTATCTAATACAAATTATGAGGGTCGAGGGTTAATAAAGAAGTGCATAGGAATTGAATCCTCCTGAGAAGTGTGTAGACATTCTAGGCAAGTAGGTCTATCATGATGATTCGAGAGTCTGAGAAGCTGAGTTTATTTGATTCTGAGGAAGTTCTTGAGAATGAAAGTGGAATACATGGAGCTCCTAAAATGCCAAAAGGAAGAATAGGATTTTGGAAATTCAAGGAATATAGTTGCAAGGAAAATTACCATCCATGAGAGCAGATAGTTTCAGAAGAATTAGTCAAACATAGAGAGAAGAGGGTGGTGAAGTATAAAAAGAAGGCAAGGAAAAAGAATGAGCACTATAAGGCCTATCTAAAGGAATGCAATTCTCCATGTGAGGTTTCTAGTAACCCTTCATGCAATGAGGGTGACACTGATCTAGAGGGTGATTATTATGCCCTCTCCCTGGTACTATCGGTGAACTATGACAAGGAGGTGGTGACAGTTTCTCCAGTCCCACCATGAGAAAAATGTGGGCGAGTATCCTCTGAGGTCAATTACTCAGAGTGATGATTCTGCCCCATTTTTTTTTGATGAAACCACACCCTTTCTATTAGGATTTTCCTATTTAGCAATCATGTGATTTCTTGTTTCATATGTTGAGTTGGAATGTTTTCAGGCTGGTGTGTAGGAGAAGTGCTAGACTAGTTAACCTTGGCGGCGTGTATAGTGTTTTTGGACAATATACAAGTTTGTGCTAGAGCTGCTATTGGAGAATCTTCTTTGGTCAACAAGGATGAGGATTCATTATGGTTACAACAAACTTTTCCTTTCAAGGAGCTAGGCTAGTGTGTCTTCATTCAAGGAATATGGAATTTTGTCTTTTACTCTTCCATTTTCCTCAGATGATTACATGTAATAGACTAAGAATATCTCAAATTCTAGTGCGAATGAAATGAAATGTAAGTGTAATTAACCCTGATGCTTGTTGCTCCCTTATTCTATAAAAGGGATTTTAGGTCTTATTACACAAGGTCAAATTCTAAAGTCTTAATAGGGTTCTAGGTAAAGCTAAGTTCAGAAAAGGAACTTAGAATAGAATACTAAAGTAGGCTAGTAGTTTTCCTTGGATAAGAAGTCATGTATGTAATGATCTTAAATGATTTTTATGGAAATTATTGATATTGAAAAAATATTAGTCAAGAAGCCGATACTCTCCTATGTCTGTTCATTATGAAGTTTTGAATGAGAAATACTAATGGTGTTATTAGTTTTCTCCAAATATTTCATTTGAATGCATCACTCTATTTTTAGCTTTAATTCAAGGAATTAATTAAAATGATTGAATAGGGTTATAAACCTTGTAAGGAATGGCTTAGGATTTCTAAGAAGTAAATGTTTCTTGCACATTGAGTTTTTGTAAACGCAAAGCAATACAAAAATAGTTCATTTCTTCCTTAAGAGTAATTTGTGAATTACTGATCCTCTCGCATACTTGACCCCATTGCTCCAATTGATGAGACACATGTCTTTTTGTTAGAAAATATTGCATAAGATGAAAAAATAGTGTTTCTGGCCCTAGACTTATGAGAAGACAATACTGAATTAAAAAATCTTTCCAAGGGTGGTAGAAGTGGAATTAACCTCAATTCCTAGCAGATAGCTAATCCTTCACTTGAAAATCTTCCAAATCTTCAATGAAATTAATTTTGTCTGCCATAAATAGGAACTAATTTTTGTATAAATGTGTTACTAGTTGATTATATTGCATGAAAAAACAATTGGGATTACCCTCCTAGGTTTCACAGATCCCGAAGTGAAGGAATACAGACCCTAAAGTCCTATTCTCATTGTGTTGGCCACTAACCTAACAGTTCTTCATCATAGGAGTTGGCTACTTCTTAGAGGGATTGTTCGGTTCTACTAGAAAAATCACCAACAGAGCCCACCTTTAGTGGATTGTAATTGAGAGGGATTTTATTGACCAGGATAACTATAAAACATGTATTACAAGTGATTTGTCATCCTTGCAATTAAAATTGTCATTGAATAATGGAGAAAAAAATCCATAGAATGAATTTTTTTTTTGTGTAGCTCAAGAATGACTTTCCTTGATTTAATGTGAGATAAGAGCCAAAATCCTACCAGCCGTAGATACAAGAAGTCTCACATATAAAAACATAAGTTTAAAAATTACCATTTAAAAAAATTGATGTACTCGAAGAAAACTCAAATTTAGTAAATGGCATGCCATGCTTTAGGGGATAAAGAAGATCAAGAGGAACATTAAGTTGTAAAAACTAAAGCAACACAAGAAGTCACCCAAATTGTGAAATAGATGAAACTGGTTTCAATCAAGGGGAAAAAATTTGGACCCTTGAATTGATAACCCATCCACTCATTCAATATTTGACAACTACTATTGACACTATTATGGGAGGATTTGGTATCTAGGGTCATACCCATTATTAGTTCACACAAATTAGAAACTATAATGAAAGAGGGTGATGTGCATTGAAGGGCTATTCCTATGTTGTCTTTGGGTACTGATCAACTAGTATACAAGTTTCGTAAGTCATCTAGCTAGAAAAGTAAAAGAAGACCATTGTTGCCAAACAAAATAAGGTTGCAAAAGAGTGAGTTTTGGATCTCACTGTAGTTCCATTCAAATTTCCCTAAATTCAACAACATCGTGTATTTTTTCTTCACAATAGTAGTCTTCAAATGATACTATGCATCTTCCAAAGCATCAATGCTCAAATAGTGAGTTTAATTATATAATTTCATAATTTGATAAATATTCTTTTTCTAATTGGAAGATTTGTTTACATATTTAAGCTGTTATAATGTATATATTTAATAGAGTACAACATTTAGAATTATGTTAACTGTCAAATGATGGGATTTTCTAGCCTTTTTCTAATGTCAAAATCCATATAGGGGATAGGAGAAGCATTAATTATGTAACTTTGATTGATAAAAGTGGGCGAAGACGTTCTTTTTTGCATTTGGAGTTGATAACTTAGAGTGCATGCAAAAGTATACAAAAATATAATGACACGCATAAAAGGCGGGTTTGTGTTTTTGAATTGTGTGCATGCAAAGGAGAGTCAAAAGAATGTTGAGGTGATTAAAAGGAAAGATACATATTCTACCATAAAAGCACCTCAAGATCATTTTTGCATTTGAATTTAAAAAAAATTTAAAGCTTATAGTCTCAAGAGTGCATCCAAAAGTGTAGAAAGTCTGATTGCATGTATAAAAGGGTTTGTTTGTGTTCTTGAACTTGTGTGCATTTAAAGGAGAGGCAAAATAAGATTGGGGTAATTGAAAGGGAGGTGAATGAAGTGTGTACACTTGACATAAAGAGTGTGAATACATTTGGAAAAGCCTCTTGAAGACTCAAATGATGGAATAGATGATACATCTTAATAGGTTATGTCATTATGGAAGACTTCAAGAAATGTAGTACATCATTTTGGTATTGACTATTCCAATTGCCTCAAGGAGATTATTGTCACCATTGAGGTAGAGTTTAGGTTTGGTAAGACTCAAAGGATAGATTTCAACATAAAGGAAGCTCAAGCCAGGTAATACTCAAAAGGACATATTAAATCAACTTAAAGGAAGGAGTAGATCTAGGTAATACATAAACTTGAGTAAACCTATTAGACACTAAGTTAGGGTTTTATAATATGATCTTAAGGATGGATTGGTTTAGGGGACATTGTAACTTAATTTTTTTTCCATAATGAATGGGTTGAGTGCTTAGATGACCAGGAGAAACTAGTGGTGCTCCAAAGAACCCAAGGACCAATATTATAAAGCACAACCATCACCATTCAAGTTAGGAGGCCGATGAAGAAGGGGAAGAAGGGAATCAAATTCTTCTTAATTAAAATTGAGGAAGGAAGTGAATATCTAATACCTAATATATAAAACTATATTTGATCCTATAGAAATTTTAATATGCATTTCCTAAAAGATTTTCTAGGCTTAACCCTTAAGCACTAGTTTGATTTATCAATTTATTTGGTTTTAGGGGTTGGATCTATTTTATAGGATCCATGCTAAATGAATATATCTAAATTATAGGAGCTGCGAATGTTTATAGGATCTAATGGAGAAAGGTCTAAATTGACCTGATGTGTCCACATGGGGAGCTCTAGTACTCTTTGTCAAGAAAAGGGATGGGACTTTAAGATAGTGTATTGATTATCAAACATTGAACGAAGTGGCCATTAGAAACATATATTCTCTTCATAGAGTTGATAATTTTTTTGATCGAATGTAAGGAACCATAGTTTTTTGTAGAATAGATCTAAAGTTTGGTTATCATTAGCTAAGGATGAAAGAGGAAGATAATCCAAAGACAAAATTTCAAACTAGATATGATCATTGAGTTTTTAGTAGTATTATTTGGTTTACCAAATTCACCTTTTATGTTTATGAGCTTAATGAATCATGTTTACTGTGATTTCCTAGATAAATTTGTGCTAGTGTTCTTGTATGATATTATGATCTAATCCAAGAATACACAAGATCATGAAGAGTATCTAAAAATTTCACTGTAAAATCTAAGGGAGCATAAGCCTTATGTAAATTCATCGAATGTTCATTCTTCCAACTAAAAACACACTATTTAGGACACATCATATTAGTTGAGGAAATTTGGTGGACCCAACTAAGATCCAAGCAATTTTGACTAACTTGCCCCTAAGAATGTATCTAAAGGAAGATATTTAATGGGATTGGATGGATATTACCAAAGGTTTGTGGAACTGTGAAGGTTGATTTAATCTTTGTCAAGCTGCGAATAGTGATTTAACCATGCAAGGAGCCATGAATTAATCTCTCATGCATAGAGCCATGAAACTTCTTTTTGCAGGCCATACATTTTTTAATCAAACTTTATACTTTATAAAGTTTCAACAGAAATATTTATTTAGGGCTTCTAATTGCTTTGCAACCGAAGAGGAAGTGGGCCCAAGGTTTTTTTGAGGTTGTTTTTGGGAACATTTATCCCACATTTGTTGCGAAGGTGTCTTTTTTCCCTTTATATACTCCAATGCTCATGCTAGACATTTGAAGTGCTCATGTGATTTGTGAGGTGGCTTATGTGCTTGGCAAGTTGTTTTGGAGATTTGGCTTGGTGATTTGGTATGGAAACTCGCCACAAAACACCCAATAAGGTGTTTAATTTTTTGCTCAATTTTTTTTAGATTCTTAGCCCTTTTTGCTTTATTGCTTCCTGAAGTATTTTGGGAAGGCTTCATTTGTAGTATATATCATATTTGGGAGTTTCTAATATTATAATTGTGAAACAAGCACAAAACCACGAGCCATAGGATCAAACAAAAAACTAATACACCTTCCACCCAAGAGATCTGTAAACAAGAATTGCTATATTCATCAACAAGGAAAAGTTACAGAAAAAAGCTTTCAAAAAGCTATGAAAGCTCCAAAAAATTTCTTGTGAATAATATCCAAGAGTTATTTACAAAGAGGGTTGAATGCTTATAAGAGAAAAACCCTAAATGAGAAAGGTATTAGATCATTCCAAGTGTCAACATCACATGAGATGTGACATAATGATTTAATATTAAATGAACTAATAAAGCATTCCTATGTTTAGCTAAAGTGTGTGAGAATAAATTATACTAATAATCAATTAAAGATTAATTAATTATTAGCTAATGTATGATAACTCTAACACCCCCCGTTAAGATGAACTTAGGGAGTTGCTAAAATCCCTAAAAATAATACACGATGGGTTTCGAAAAACATGACCAAGTAAGGTACCTATGTACAAACAAAAGATCTCTATAATGTGGAGAAATAGAGAAAACCTCATGGGAAAAACTCTACTCCAAAAAGAGATGAAAGCCAAGTGAAAGATTGAAGAAGCTTACAAACAAGACAAGGTTGTCCCAAAAGATAGAAACAAAGGAACATCCAAGTATGAAGAAGAAGCAAAATTGTCAAAGAATGATTTGAAATGCTGAAAGAAGAACCTCCTCTGAGACATTTGATGATCAGGATCAAGAAGACAAGAATTTGAATGAGTGCCCCCAACAACACTACTTGAATATGATGGCAAGCCAAGGCAAACATCAAGAACTCAAATATACATATGGATTGCCCCAAAGGTATGAAGAACTAATCAAGTAAAAATGGAAGGTCACCTCCATAAAGAGGAATGCAAGAGTGTCCATATGGTAAATGCTCCATCTCACTGAAATGCATAAGTAACCAGCTTTTGCATCCACCTAGTACATAGGAACAAATACTGTATACATAGCTCATTCAAATGTGAAACCAAGGAAGCAGTAGCACCAACAACAGAAACCCCCCCATAATGCTGAAAAAGGAGAGGCATGATAGGTATACTAAAACTGAATGCCTGAAAGTAGTGCATGAAGAGGAACCAAGAACATTTGAAGGCGCAAACATGAAAGTACAAGCAGATAGAAAGGATGTGAAAATAAGTCACATACGCATGAGAAAGGTATGAAGGAAAAAAAGGAAAACATCAACCCCCATAACACTTTATATCATAGTGTGAGTACAATAAAGCACAAAGTGATGTGCAAAAATCCCAATACTACACATACAAAGCTGAGGCATTTTATCCCAATACAAAGTGCATTTACAAATGATAAATACATGCAAGTGAGCCCATAAGGTCCAAAAAAGACAATAGATGAGAAGAAGGATATCTAGAAAAAACCAAAAATCAAATCTAGAAACCACCTGCACCACTATGAAGAGCTTGGAAACAACTTTATGATGATATCTCGTTTTCCCATTTTTGACATCCTATGCAAAAGTTATGCCGAAAACATTGAAGGAAACCTGAGAAAAGAATATCTTACTTTGATTGGAAATAACAAGGACCTGGGAAAAAATCTCCAAAAAATACATGCACCATTAGAAAGTACTCTAAATCCTCTTTCCAACAATATCTTGTTTGCCTGATTTTGACATTGTGGGAAAAAGTTATGGCCTTTGGAAGAAAACAACTCCAAAAGGGAAAAAATAGACAGTCATTGCATTAAATTTGATGGCCAAATGACTATTGCAGCAAAACTGCGAGCTTAAATTTGATGGTCAAATGTCCGTCAACGCATTTGTCCAATTTGGCTCATTTTAAAAAAATGTTTTTAAAAATAAAATAAAAATAATTACATATAAATTTTTTTGTAATAATTTTTTTTTAAAAAAATGAGTGGTGGGGGGCATATGGGCCACCCCCACCATTCCCCATGGGAAAGGTACACCTGCACAGGGCCTGCACAGTTACGTACCTATGTAGTACTAGCACAAGGGTATGTATCTTGCTCTTTTGACCTTTTTTTTTAAAACCAATTTTTTTTTTTTGAAAAAGATTTTTTTAAAAACCCAATTTTTTTTACAAATAAAAAATCTGTAGGAGTTTTTTTTGGAATTTTTTTAATGATTTTTTTTTACCTCATAATGCATGTAGGAGGCTGTTTAGCCCTTGCTAGGTAATTTTTTTTTTGCCTCGGGATGACCTGCTCCAAAATTGACAAATTATATATGGAAATAGGGGTTTTTGGGCCTTCTGAGCATAATAGTGAGGTCTGTTTGGGATCAAAATGCTTCAAAAAATCAGGCACCCCCTAGATCTGAAAAAAAATCCCTTTCTTCAAACTCTCTCAGATTTGACAAACGAAAGCCAAATTTGAAGAAACAAAGGTCAATCTTGACTATTTTGGTAGCTCTAGATTCAATGGAGAGGTCTGATTTGACCCTGGATCAACTAAAAAATTTTCACCTCCAAAATTAGCAAAATGAGCAATGGGGATTCAAATATGAAGACTGCAACCCTTGTTGAAGAAGAAAACCTCATAAATTGAGAAGGGGCTCATGAAATCCATGCTCTGATACCATGTTATAATTATGAAACAAGCACAAAACCATGAGCCACAGGATCAAACAACGAACTAATACACCTTCCATGCAAGAGATATGCAAACAAGAATTGCTATATTCATCAACAAGGAAAAGTTACAAAAGAAGCTTTCAAGAAGATATGAAAGCTCCAAAATTTTTCCCATGAATAATAGCCGAGAGTTATTTACAAAGAGGGTTGAATGCTTATAAGACAAAATCCCTAAATGAGAAAGGGATTAGATCATGACAACTGTCAACATCACATGAGATGTGACATAACAATCTAATACTAACTCAACTAATAAAGCATTCCTAAGTTCAACTAAAGTGTGAGAATAAATTAGAATAATAATCAATTAAAGATTAATTAATTATTAGCTAATGTATGGTAACTCTAACATTTAATTGTTGTTGAAGGTTAATATCTTTGTATTCTTGGAGATTTGTCATAGTTCATTATGGGGTTTTCATTTCATCCTCCTGTGATTATACTGAAAAGGGGAAACTATAAACAATGGAGAGATGGTATCATAAAACATCTTAGATGGCTTCATTTGTTTCCACATTTGTATAATATTATTCCCCCTCCTGATACTGATAGTAAGAAATTTGCATGGAGTTGCAAAAGGGATCATGTCCTAGGAGTTATTGCAATGCATATTGAAGATGCCACTTTGAATACTATTGATCATTTTGAGTGTCCTCATATTCTTTGGACTAAAATTTGGGAGATACATGGAGATCTTGATACTTAACTATTCCCAGATGATCTTGTTTTAGATTGCCTTGTAGGCCTTCATTTTTCAAACAAGATACCCTATGATCATGCTACTATTGAGGAGTTTGAAGTTTTGGAATACTTTGAATCTTTAGATGAGGATGATGAGGGTTCTTTAGATACTCCTTCCCCATTAGGGATAGTTGATGTACCTTCACCTCCAGTGGTTCATTGTGCAAAGTAATTGATTGAGGCTCCTGTCAATCCTGCTTAGTAGGACCATTCATCTTGTGTTGACGATTCATTGAGCACGTCTAGTGATTCATTACAACAAGTATCTCATTGTATTCTTGATTAGGATTCCTATCTATCAAACATTACATCATTGTTTTTGGAGTCTCACATTTCAAATTTGGAGGAAACATTTGAGGGGTTATATCTCCTCTTTAATGACAACCATTGCACAACTATTGTCAAACCATCATGGTCTTTGGATATTGTTCAACATCAGTTTTTGCATAGTCTTGATTTTTCACCTTCTTTATTGATTGGGAAAGTACTTGATTTGATTGTGGCATCTTCATCTATAGTGGCAAAGGGGACACATGAGCAGATTTCATAGACCATCATACATCTTCTTGCTTCTATCTTTCAATTCATATCTAGAATGGTAAGCATTCCTACATTTGTACTTGGTTTTGTTTCTTCCAAAAGGGAGACAAGTTGTTTATCAACATTGAATTATGTTTTTGATAAGATAAATTTTTTTATAGGGTGTTGTACTCTTTACACAGAGAGCCTAGAGGGCCAAAGGAAGCTAGTTCAAACCAACTGAACTAGAATGGAAACAAACAAAGACAATTGATTGATAGCTGTAGAATAATAAAATAAAGATTAGACAAATCTAGAAGAGGTGACCAATATGACTCCCTGAACTTGAGGCCGTGTAGAGGCAATGGATTTGGAGAGTCCCTTCTTCCTCAACACAACTAACCAGGAAGGCTTAGAAACAAAATCCATTGAGTGAGGAAAGGGGAGTCGATCCACAACAACCACCACGAATGAGGAGCCATCACATAGTGAGGGAGCCAACAGTGAAGAAGAGGAGACAAGATTGATCAAAAGACCAACATCATCATTTGATGAGAGATGGGTAGGAATCGATGACACAATGACAACAAAAGGTTCCATAGAGGGGCTGACTAGTAGAGGAGCCTGGATAGGCTCTGACACCAAGGGGGAAAACAAGGGAGGGTCGCCCTCTTTAGAGGAATCATCTAAAGAGGGAGAGTCAACCGTGAGATGGTCTAAGAGAGCATTCTTCCACCAAGTAGCAGCACCCTTGCAACAAGCAAGTTAGAGGCCAAGTGACCAGTAGAGAAACAACACTTGCACTAAAAGGGGAGTCCCTCATGGTCCAGAAGCTACTTCCAAGGTTTGTCCTCCACCATCAAAACCACATCACCATGGAGAGGTTTGGAGAAGTCTAAATTGATTAAAATACAAGCCACCATAGTATGCCCAAGATCCCGAGTCATATAATCCACCTTCAAAAAGTTTCCAATGGCATTGCTAATAGCTTCAAAGCAAGAATCCTCCCAAAATGAGAGTGGGAGATTCAAGAGATGAACCCAAATAGGTTTAATGTTCAAAGGCTCCATAAGAGGTTTGAAAGAGCGAGACCAAGACCAAATGAAAAATGAATGAACACCTCACATCCACACCCTATCCAATAATCTGTCACGATCCTCCGAGGAAGAAAAAGTTAAAAGAAAAAACCTCTAGCACTGGGATAGAGCTCAATCTGTCTTAAAACAATAGGCTTCTAGGAACCGAAAACCCATTCATGGAGATTAGGAAGGGAGGGCCACAAGCCATTAAACTTGCAGACCACACCCTGCCGCACATAATACTCCTCATTCTCAAAAACCTCAAGCCCACAGACCACAATAGGAGAGGCCTTGGCACAAGGAAAAGGATGAACCCTAGCCAAAGTAGGAAAAATCAGGGCACGAGCAACATAATAAAATGATTTACATTTGTAGGTAGTAGCAATAGGGGGTGGGCCCCCACTCCCAACCCACACAACACTTGCAACAACATGAGGAGGGGGAGGGCCCCTACACACACAAGCCCGTACCTCTCATACCATTGGATGAAATAGGGGATACACACCATCGCTGCCTAGAAGGAAATTCTCGCAGGGAAGCACACCCAATAGAGGGCACCCAATAGGAGAAAGCCACCTGCCTGCCAATAGATCACCCCCAACAACCTGCAAAACCATCACTTGGCCAAGCCCTGCACACTGGCACCATTCGAAAGTAAATCAAGCCGTTTTCTCTTGCCTGCAACCATAGCTCATAGTAAGGAAAAATAATGATGACAAATGTGGATTATGTTTTGTCTTCAGGCACTTAGCATTTTTGCAAGTGATTACACATTGTGGGGGGGATACATAGTCTCTCTCTTTCCCTCTTCTAGGGGGGATATTGATTGTAATATATATGTGATAGATGGTGTAATTGGGGGTATCATGGTGTCCTCCATCCTTCCTCACATGTTTTGCTTTTGTTTGCATTTTATCTCTTTTGGAGAGGAGTTTTCTCCTATAGGGTTTTTCTCCTTTTCTTTGATTGTGAGAGATTTTTTTTTCTTGCATTTGTATTTGTGCATGGGTACTTAACATAGCCTTGTATGTGGGACACATCTTGCATTTAATTTTGCATAATAATCTCCCTAAGTTTTCACTTAAGGGGGTGTTAGTGTTAAGTTTTAACTTAGGTAGTTGTTTTCCCATATTGGGTGATTTTTTACCTATCACATTTCTCATGCCTTTAAGAGATCTATACAATATGTATTTTATCATCTCATCTAATTTCATTTTTTTAAATATCATCTCGATATATTTGGTAGAATAGTGTTGTCCTCTCGTATGTGTGAGGGTGATTTGTTTGTAGGTTGAGGATCCTCAAAAGGAGCTTCCATCTCGTACAAGATGTGACACTTTTTTTTTTGATTTTTTTGCACGTAAATAATTAGTTATGAATTTTTTAGTAGGAATTTTTAAAAATATTAAAAACCATTTGTCTGGCCACCCTAACTCGATAATTTTTTTTTTTTTAAAGCTATAGTTTATAAATCATAGAGTCTGACACATCTTTTGAATTCAAAAAATATGTAACCGTTTAAAAGTTATAGATATTTTTAATTAGCCTATTAATTAGGGCTTTACACATAATGCATGTAGAAAATCAATAATAATTATTTATTAAATTTAAATAAAGCATCTTATATTGGTAGAATGGTGACAAATTCTTGAATAAACCCTTTTCATTTCATCAAATTTGGATAAAAGTCGTTAGCACAAAAGGTGAAGTCTTGAAAAGAGGATGAAACCTCTAAACACATTGGAATAGTTGAACTTTTAAGTTTGATACTCCCAAGCCTAATTCCAAAGCTTTCTTGAGGATAAACTAGAGAGAAAAAAATTATGTAAATAAAAAGATATCTATTTGTAATGAATATCCATTTTTTTAGAAATGAGTACCTATTTTTATGTATTCAAAACAATATATGTAACAACTAGGACAAATAATCCTAGAATTACCATTAATTTTTTTTATTATAAATAAAACACATAACGGTCAAGCATAAGAACCATTATTGTATTATAAATACATGAAGAGCATAATTTGACAACCTCAATAAAATTGAGTTCCAATAGCTTTTTTCATGCAATTGTAATGATGAATACATTAATAAAGCTTTCCCACCACCCAACCTTATTGGCATCGTGGTGTCATGTGGACTCTAGCCAAACCCCCGAGCAAGAAAAGGGCTACCAACTCATTAAGCCCTTTCTTAGTATATAGGAATACTTTAGTTTCTTTATTAAACAATATGTTCATGAGTACGTAGTCCTTTCTAGGGCCACTACTCCCAAACAGTCTCTCGACGACTGCCACTCACAAGAAAGGCAAGGACTTAAAACTTCTTAAGCTTCCTAACTAGGAAATTTTAAACCAAATATCAAATCTTTTGAGAGAATAGTCTAGAGTACTTCCTTTCATTTTAACCTCTAACTCTACCAAAAAGGTTGAAATCTATTATTTATTTACAAAATATCATATATAACTTCCTTCCAATTATCAAACATTTCAAGAATGATATTCTTTGTACTAATCCATACATTTTTTGAGCAATTGCTAGGTAATTAATTTTCTTCCTTGTAACTCATCTAGTATTAGTGTTTCAAATAAAATTCCTAGTTAAGAGACATGCAATGGTTTTTTTATCTATTTAAAAACTCCAATTCTTTTTTTTTTAAAATTTCTATTCTATTTATATGACTTAAAAATGTTTTTAATCACCCAAGTTTTCATTTCCAATACCATAAATAATCCTTAAATTCTTTGTCCTTTTGGACTTAAGATTCAACACTGTGTGTAGCGCTATTTACTTATACTAAAAGATACAAAACAATAGAATGCAAAGGAAGAAACAACACTTCAAGACCTCAATGATTAGCCTAAGTTGAATTGTACAAAATAAAGATAAAATCCAAATTTATACCTTATTCAAGTGATCTTCTTGGTTATCCCTTTGATTGTTGATGAATGTATGCTCCTTGATGGAAAATGATCTAAAATGATATGCAAAGTGATGAGGATTCAATGGAGATTCAAATGATGAAGGTGGGTATTTGAGTGGATGAATGTAATGGATGCAAATGGAAGCTTGGAGATTCAATAATGGAGGTTTGTGAGTGCTTGAGTTCTAGAGCTTGAATGCTTGAGCATGAATGTGATGAATTGTGAATGTATGAATTGAGAGAAAATCTTCCATTTTAAGGGAAGAATCTCTAGAGAATTGGATGGTCAATATTTTTCCAACATGGGAAAGATGAAGGGTTGTGGTGAGTTGAGGACTCAGAAGCCCTCACATCTTTCCATGTGGAGGATGAGGTGTCACAAGGAAAAATGAGTTGGAAAGAGGAAATGTGAAGTGGAGTACTTGCAAGTACCTTGGGATTAGGGGAAGATCTCTTTAAACAGAAAGTTCTTGTCCCCATATGAGGGTGATGGTGACAAGTGAGGAATTTTAGAATGTCCTCTCTTATCATCATGGGGATGAGAGAAGTTGTTGGTGGAATAAATGTGAATTTTAAATTCACATGATTGGAAGGGGAAAGTGGTTGGGAGAATAAATATGAATTTTAAATTCACATGATGAGAAGTCAACTCATATAGGAGGTCTTTGTACCATGTGATGTGACATGAGACCCCTTATAGGGAAAGGAGAACCTTGAACAAATAAATGAATAAATGGAATTTTTTTGAATTCACATGGGGAGAAGGTCAAGGCTAAATAAATAAAGTACTTATGAAAGGTTGACTTGGAGGACATGCCAAAAATGGCATGTAATTAGATTAAGGTTGTGCAAAGAGGTGATTAAGAAGATTAATGAAGGATTAGAGACAAGTGGCCAAATATGGAGGATGTGACATTAATCCTGATTAAGGGTTTGCACATCCTAATCATGAATTAATTAGAATAATCCATATTAGAAGAGGGTTATAGAGGATGCGACAAGGAGAGACAAAAGGAAGAATTGAAAATTGATTTAAATTCAAAAAGGCAAATGAAGCTAAATTGATGTATTTAATTTTAATTTAGAGGCGAAAGGATGAAAGGTAAAAGTATTTGATTATTAAAGTGCAAATACTTTAGGAACAACAGGGAAAGGGAATATTAATTAAATAATAATTGTAGTGTATTGGTGAAATAGATGGATAATGGAGGCGGGTTTGACCATGTATGGGAGTGGTGGTCAGAATTTAGGTGTCTACATTTTCCCCCTCTTTGAGATGGTGTAATGAAGTAGCATCATTTCAAAGAAGATTAAAAGATAGCACCAGGAAGAAGATGATTAGATTGGGAAAGATGCCCTAGTCATCAAAGGAGTGACTAGGAAGAAGGATGATGAGCGTGAAGATGAAGATTAGGGATTGAGGATGCCCCCTCGAAAGGACATGTGGGGAGAACATAGGTGTACTCTCGAAATGGATGTGATGATGAAAGGGTAGATGAGGAAGATGATGAAAATTGATGGATAAGAGAGGATAAGTGGCAGGAGATTGGGAAGCACAAATGGATTTAAGGACAAAGGTGATGTTGCCTCAGTCAAGCTACAAGCCAAAATGGGTTGATGATGGATGGAGTGTTGTCGATGAGGGAATGATATATCCCGAAACAACATAAGGATAGGGAAGGATACATCCCAATGATGATGATGAAAGTGTTGTTGATGAAGGAAGGATACATCCTGATTATGATGACAACGATGATGATTGGATAAAGGATTTTAGCAAGGCTGGGAACAAGGCCAAGGATGTGATTAGATGATTTGTGCTAGATTGAATGGAATAGGATTGGATTGATATGTGAGATGGATGAAAGGAATAAAAATGATGGGGGACAAGATGTGTAGAATAACCAATATCTATTATTGTAAGAAGATTGAAGAGATGATGACAACCTTGAAAAGAAAGCGAGATGGGGGGATGAATGTTTGCACAACCAAAATCATAGGTCATGGGTTGGATAGAGAAGGGATGGAGGATACATGCAATGTAATGGAATGGAAAATGAACTGCAATCCTAAAGCAATTTTCCATTTTTGGAGCACTAGTTTTTGCTATAGCATAAGACACCAGGTGCTAGGGTATGTAAAACCATGGTGGATTAGTGTCTAATGCATAAAACAAACAAAATAGACAAGAAGACTATCCCAACACCCCAAAGTCATGAAGACCTTGGTCGGGCCGAGCATTAGGATAACCACAAGCACAAAAGGATGCACTAGCATAACACAAGACCTTAGGGATCTTGGGGGGTACTACATGGGACAACCAAGAAGACAACAACAAAGAAAAAAGATCAAGATATTTCCCCTATGTTGACTAATCAAAACATACCATAATATGATGGATCATGGCAACCCTGAAAAGTTATGATAGGGAGCTGAAATGATAAACAAAAGCTAAAAGCACCAAAAGATCACAATAAATTTTAGACATCCTTTGCCATAGGATCAAGATGGTGGATGGGGTTGATGAGGTCTGCTAGGAAGGATGCATCTTGTTGAGACCAAAGATGGATACTAAACTAAAAGATTGATTATGAGATAGGAGACTCCAAAACCAATTGAATCTCATGATACAAGTAGATCTCATTTGTGAAGAGATAGCTAGATAAGGACATACTTGATGACATGAAATGAGACAAAAGAATGAAACACCCTAATGGCCAAGGGGCTCAGGGGTCGATCAGAGATCAACCTTGCCTACGTGAAAGCGTAGAGCCCTCATAGTTTGATAAAAGACCATGGATAAAAGTGAAAAGGGGATGATGGACACAAGGATGAAGGAAAAAGACTAGACAAACAAAAGACAAAGTCCCAGGGGTGGATCAAATGATTGAACTTGCCTATGTGAAAGCACAGGGGAAATGCAGTTTGAAAAATGATGGATAAGGGATGATGAGATAACCATGATAAGTGGATAAAAAGATGGGACCAATACGATGGGACAAGATATACCTGCTGGATAAGATATGATGATAGTGAATACATGAATCTCAGGGATGGGATAGTTATCAAAATAAGCAAAAGATGAATTGGGATGGTGATATGATCATGGAGAGATTAGTGATGAAAAGTGATAGGAGATTGGAAATATGTGTGAAAGAATTGGGAGGGATACTGATGAGATAGATGGCATTGGGTTGCATGTAGGGAAGCCTATGGCTAGATACCAATGGCAAGGGATTATGAGGATGGGATGAGGGAATAA
>VDFB02262311.1:0-34556 GCA_007258455.2 Sequoia sempervirens | reverse complement strand
CGACAATATCCCGCCGAACATCCCATGCTGATGGCTATAGAGCACGGTAACCCTCAACAAGTGCCCCGTAAGGCAAGCTGGGACCCCAATCAGGAACATCAATCCATTGTCATCCATAATGTGCTACACCCAATGGCATGCACTGCACAATACCATACTGTCTGTACACACGATGAAACAGGAACCGCTCAAAAACCCTGGGGCTCTTCCCGATCAAATACATGGAATCGGACAAGAACCCCAACTCAATATCATCGTCATCCCAGGCATCACAGTCTAGGTACAGATGCCAGGTCACTGCCTCTATATCATCAACGATCCGTCTCCAATACTCAAGCTTACCCATCATATGCTGGGTAGGCCTGCCTCTATATCAAAATATATATGGCCTCATCGCTGGTCTGGCCAACACTGGTACAGGACGCGTAACAACAATATGCTCCCAGGCCCATACTTGGAGAAGGGTAGCCCCTACAGATAAACTACTGCCACCGAGATATACTATCCAATGCAAATCATGATATAACTGGGCAAGCATGCATATGCCCCATGCATATCTCGTCCTATGGACAACCAGGCCCTCTAACACACGACCCCAACCAAGCGATAGACCCTTTGACCTCTTATCAGGACAAAGGAATCCACCAATGAAACCCGCCAAAACTGAACGAAGAGGAGCATATGACTCATATATATCTATCCATGGGATCCACTCTCCTACAATGTGGGGATCCTGAAAGGCTCTCTGCATGGCCTCTACACCGCCAACCTCCTCTGAATCATGAACCACGATCTCACCAACAAAGGGAATACGAAGAATACGCCATACATCCTCTGGCATCACGGTCATCTCACCAGTAGGTAAGTGAAAGGTGTTGTGGTCACTATGCCACCACTCTGCCAACGCTATCAATAGACACCTATTGAGTCTAATATGGGGCATGTCAAGTAAAGTCGCCAAACCACAAGCAGCAATATGCTGTCTCTCATCAGGTGACAGTCTCGGTATCATATCAAACAGCCACGGGAACTGCTCTCGCACCTGGATGACATCTAACTGCTCCTATACTCATACAAAACAAAACATTTTAATCAGAATATCACAAGATCATCAAATTTTCTAAACATTGTGCTTTTACCTATCAACCTATCAAATCATCAGGGAACCCTCATCTATCAATTGGGTTCAATCATTCAGAATGCATAATTATTCCTCGCCTATCATGAGGGTAATTATTATCAATCAATAGATCTCATTCATCATGAGATCAATTCCCACATATTTTAGTCAAAATCAAACTAAAATAGATGGAATCAAAAACAAATCGACGAAAATCAAATCGCACAATGCTACATCAATCTATACCAAAAGCGCTACAAAATCAACCTAACATGCTAAAATTTCTGGCGTACTACAAAACTCACCAGGCGCGCTACAGATCTAACCCTGCGTGCTAAAATATCTGGCGCGCTACAAAATTTCACTGACGCACTACACAACTGACCTTGCGCGCTAAAAATTCTGACGCGCTACAGAACTTACTAGATGCGCTACGCTATTGACCAGACGCGCTAAAACTATGACGCGCTACAAAAAAACACGGGCGCGCTACACCGCGTTCAACGCGCGCTAAAACTCTAAAAACATGCAAAAAACATCAAAAATAAAGGCACAAATTTCGAGGACAAGTTGAGGTACATACCAGAGGTCCATAGTCAGCTGGACGCTGATGACGGCGCACACGCTCAAGTCGGTGGGTGTGGTATGGGATCGACATCCTAGCTCTGAATACTCTAGAGGGTCTCTATCTCATGGTTGTCAAAGTCAATGCACAAATGACTTTTGAAAATGACCTTTGGAGCATTTATAGGCTATTTTTGGGGGATTTTAATGGGATTTATTTATTCTTGTCAATCACTGGGGCATTTACAATCTTGTCAGGAGATAAATTGTTTCTTCATCAATTCATCATCAAACCATCATAAAAATTCAAATTTTTTGAAAATTCATAAAAAAATCCAAAATTCATCAATTTATCTCCCGAGGGGGCATATATCACTATCATTTCAGAATTCATCATCTGGGGCAAGTCTGGGGCATGCTTTCAAACCTTTCGTCAATACTGGCAGCTGAAGCAAAATCATTCTTTGAAGCACTGCATAAACACATCACTTCAAAGAGGGGCAAAATGTAGACACCTAAAAATGGTCTAGAGAATCTAATTAATTGAATACGACTTATTTGATTAATTAATCTTAAATTCTTCTACTTAGTAAATAAATAGAAATATTTATTTATATTAAGTTCATTTATAATTCTTCTATTTTCCTCTCCTAATTAAATAAACAAAATTAAAAACTTTGTTTTATTTAATTATTATCATTTTTATCACATTATTTCTCTCTTAATTAAATAAACAAAATTAAAAACTTTATTTTATTTAATTGTTATCATTATTTCTTCTATCTTAAAATTAATACACAATTTAAATAAATTGTGTTATTTAAAATCACATTTCTTCTTAATTAAATAAAGATTGCTAAAAATCTTTTATTTAATTATCATTCTCCTTTTAATTTAATAAAACAAACCCTATAGTTTGATTTATTAAATTATTTATTCCTCCTTTTGCTAAATTTAAATAAATTAAAAATATTTAAATTTATGCATAAATTTACACTATTCACTCACCAATAAAATTTATTTCTCACCAATCAAATTAATGGCACTGCCATTCACGGGAAAGCTTCATGAAAAATTTGCAAGAAGTTCTCTCAACAACCTTCCACCCACCTTCCCTCTTATCTTGCCTGGTGTTTTCATGGGGAGAAACCATTCTCCATGATCAGCTCCTTCTTCTCATCCCATGCCTTTGGATTCTCAAGAGGAAATCACAGCCCCTCATCCCGGTTTCCTGTGCAATTGTGCTGCCGTGAAAGCTATAAATACAGCTCTTGGGCTACAAGAAAAGGATCCTAACTTATGCAATTTTACTCTGCAGGTTTCCAAACATTCAAGCATTCCAACAATCAAGTTTTAGGATCAATCCATCAAGCTTTCTTCAGCACTTCATAGTTTTTCAATCATGGCTGTTTACAGTAGTTTATTTCTCATGAATTTTATTGTAGAATCATCTTAGTTGCATTATAGAATCATAATAGATTAATTCTCATTCTCTAAGTGTCACTTAATAGTTTAATTAGCTTACGAATCTGAGAGCTAAGTAAATTAGAGAAGTCTTTAGAGTTAGAGAGCAACAGGATAAATTTCTGTAGATTTTGTAGTTTAATTTAGTTTAAATTTCTTAATCTTAGATGCAATATCTTATTTAGAAGCGTAGATGCATTGTTTATTTCATTTTTCCCCTTCTACCGCTTACAATTGGCATTATTAAGTTCATTATTACCACCTAACTCCACATTTCCAACCAAAAATAATGTAGAAAGGAAATCACTAAGCTAAGGTTAGGGTATGAAAACATCCACACATGTGTGAATGGTTGTGTATTATTTCGCAAGAATCTTTCAAGTGAGAGTGAATGTCTGAAATGTCATGAAGTGAGGTATAGACAAGGATTATAATTAGTTGTCATTCCTAGAAAGGTTCTTCGCCACATTCCAATAGTCCCATGATTACTCCAAATGGACAGGTTTAGAGACATTGCTAAACTTATGCAATGACATGCCCAAAATAAGAGTACTGATGGAAAAAAATGACATGTGCTTGATTCTAAGATATGGATGGAATTTGATAACATATGGCCTAGTTTTTATCAAGAACCTCATAATATAAGGCTGGGTTTGGCTCTAGATGGGGTGAACCCATTCTTAGATCAAAAAACTAAATGGACAACTTGGCTAGTGTTTTTAATAAATTATAACTTTCCTCCATGGTTAGCAGCTAAACTATTTTTCTTAATTTTATCATTGATTACACCAAGAAAGAAAAGTGTGACTTGAGATACAATTGATGCTTATCTAGAGCCATTCTATGATGAGCTAATAGAATTGTGGAAATGAATTGTAGTAATTCAAACTTTAAGGGATGGTCATTCAATTAAATTCACTTTAAGAGCTTCCTTATTGTTTACAATTCATGATCTTCATGCATATGGCACATTGTCTAGTCTCAGTGTTCATGTATACCATGGATGTCCTTCTTGCAACTTTAAGGATTTTGTGAGGCACTCAACAATTTTTTGTAAGTGTATTTATTATGGAAATCATGATTACCTCAAAATGGATCATCCATATCATCAACAAAAAACATGGTTCAATGGTCAAGAAGTGAATCATGAAGCACCCTTACTAATAATAGGTGATTACATTATCGAGAATGAACAAAAAGGAATGTCATTTATTGAAAATGATGGGATTATGTCTAGTAGATATGATCCATGTAATGAAAGTGGTGTAAAAATGTTTTGCATATTCTATAATTTTCCATACTTTAAGGATATATCCATTAGGGTTATTGTTGACTTTATGCATATTGAAAAAAATATAGCCTATGCTATTATAAAAACTCTTTTTTGTGCTTTTCATACTATTTCATCACGTGAAATCTTTTGAAAACTAAAGATTCATTAAAATATGTGGGTTAAAAATATGGTGATGAAAAATATAGAAAACCTAGTGCTCCTTATGTCTGGACAAAGGAACAACATGCATAATTCTTACAGTTGATGACCCAAACTTGCTTTCCCACTGGATATGCAAATAGTAGTATTAGAAGCCAAACTGACATTAATGGCTTAAGAGGCCTCAAGACCCATGACTATCATGTCATAATGGAGAATATTTTACCTACTGTGGTAAATATATTATGTTTCGAAAAGGGACCAAGATTGGCAGTTATAAGGTTGGGCCTAATATTAAAGAGAATGAGTTTACATGTATTAGATCCTTCAAACTTTGATAGTTTGAGGGAGGATGTTGTTGAAGTCCTTTTTCTATTGGAATGAGAATTTCCACCAACAACATTTAACATTTCTATACATCTTTTGATATGTCTACAATATGAACTAAAGCATTGTGACCTGATAGGAACAAGATGGATATATCCTATAGAACAATTATATGAAGGTTTTGAAATAAATTGTTTGCACTAGGGAAAAAATTGAAGGTAGCATGTCTAAGGGATATTTAATGCAAGAGGCCATGGGATTTTGCATAGAATATATGAAGGATTTTAAAAATTTCAATTGACGTGCATGGGATGATGACAAAAAATAGACAGTTGCATGTAAAGTATTAGAAGGCAATGGATGTTGCTTCAAGCTATCACAACAAGAAAGAAGTGTGATACATACCTATATTCTTCAAAACACATCTTTATTCAATAAGTGGCATAGGTAAAAAAAATTACACAATAATTTATTTACTCAATTGCATTTACACATTTATATTATTAATCTTACTATTTATACATTAATATTCTATGTAGAAAATATAAAGAAGACAATCAAGCTTGGATGCAATATTGACCTCAAAAGTGCAAACGTCATGCTGATTTGATTGGAGGTGATTCTTTTCCAAAATTTGAAGAATGGATTGCTAATGCATTCAGTGATACAAAGAAGGTAAATATATAACAATAGAGGAAAGTGAGCTTTCACAATCTCTGCATTTATGGGATATGTATTTTAGTGGAATGTGGGCCTGTGGTAGTCATTTAAGAGTGGAAGAAAAAGAAAAAGGAAAGATAAATTTTGATTGTGTTGTTAGTGCTAAATTTATTCACGAAACTAAGAAGAAATTTTATGTTGGATTCAACCAAGAAATTATTCTAGTGGACTATGGTGAAAATAGTCCTATATTATTAATAAGTGGATTTGACCATTTGTCGTACAATTTGATCAGTATGGATTTGTATGCGCAAATACAAGATACTTTTTTATCAATGATGAATGAGTCATATGTTTCCCCTCTTCAAATTAACCAATCATTTCTAATTGATGATGTAAGAAGCCTAGGATGGTCGTATGTCATTCAAATAGAATCTCATTCAAAACAAAAATTCATGGAAGTTGTTGATAAAATTCCTAATGGGAAATATGTTAATTTATAAGAAACATCCAAAGAAGTGTATGAAGACAATGATGGAGTGTTTGAAGAGGACATTTTGATTACCAATGAAGAGATTGGGAGAGTGAATGCATTGCATATCATAGATGAGGATGAGGAATAAAATTAAGTAGATGGAGACATGAATGATCAAGATTCTGATCTTGCTGGTAATGCAGATGATTATGTTGATATTTTCTCACCTTAAGAAGTTAGCTTGTCACCTAAACTTTGGTTATATGTTTGCTGTAATTTATTATTGAATGTAATAAAGATCTGAGTATAGGTATGCATATTCACCATTGTTTTACTAATACATTTCTAAATGTAATCATCATTATTCTACTGGTACATTGTATACAAAACTTGAGATGTTCACTACTGATTTGAAGTGAATTTAAAGTTAGGTTCAATCATTCTTCTTAGTTTTCTTACTTTGGTTAAAATTTTGAAAATATTCCTTTTTACTTCTAGAATATAATTTCTTGTATGTCCTATATGTTTTCTGGATGCAAATATATAATGAACATCTGTGATTTAATAGTACATATAGATATCTTAACGTTTGGTGAACTAAGCCTCCTCATTACAAACAAAGAAATGATATCTTAAGTTTGACTAACACTGAAAACTAAAACTGAGAGACTATAAAATTAGAAAAAAATTCAATCTTTTCAATAAAATGATATCTAAAATAATACATTCATAATAAAATCCAATACCACACTATTGCAATAGTCAATAGAGGTATGCAAAGGATGGCGAGACATATAGGTCAATGTACAAATGCTTACTACAATACTGCAACAATGAAATATGAATATTGCAGGGTGATAGTGAGAACATGTTAACTAAAGTAAACCATAGCCCTGTAAAGGGTAAATAGTGACACTATGGTATGGAAGTGAACAATCACTCAATTGCTAGAATTAACTTGTTGTTTTACGGGAGTCCAAAGGGGTGTGTGTAGGGTGGAGGTACTACTAACCCTACCATACCACTACCCTACAATAGTCTTGATATGAGAGACCAATATGGCATTGAACAATCACTCAACTACTAGAATTAAATCACCATCCTATAGGAGTCCAAAGGGGTGTGCAAAGGGTGGTAGTACTACTAATGCTACCCTACAATAGTCTTGAAGTGATAGAGTGGTAATACAGTACAATATATTAAAGCATTTAATGATTACGCCATTCAAATTCCCAAGATCAAAGGTATGCATTTAAACTTGAAATATGGGAAGATTCTGAAATATTTTGCATGAATTGACATTAATAGTGAGGTGACTAATCTCAACAAAAAATATTACTTGGGAATTGATGATAGTTTGGAAATCATTCACATAACTCAGCATACCATAGTCAAGGGAGTTCAAGTGACAAGACTCTACAACTATTATTTTGTCAAGTAACTTCACAGAAACCCTCTGTAGCAAGTGTATAAGAACTGAATTTGCTTCTACAAGTAGAAACTTAAAGAAATCAAGTAGGAGTAAATTCTTCATCATGCCACCCAAAAGAAGTCAACTTGTGAGTAAAAAGGAAGAGTCCATAGTTTCTTAAAGAGAGAAGAGGTCCCTACAACAATCCATTTTAGATGTGTTACCTAATTCTATAAATAAAGGATTCAAAAAGTTGTTTAGAGATAAATCCCATGGATGTAGAAACCCAATTATCCCTATCTCAAGGTGGGATCTATTTTTGTACTTCTGTGTGTAGTAATGGAAAACATAGCCTTTCTCCCTTCATTGGTTTGATAATTAACATTAAATTTGAATTAATGGTGTCTTGGAGTAGTTTTGTAATGTGTTGTACACATTTACATCATTGTAGGCCCTTTATTTGATTGAAACACGCCTTAATTGGCCCCTTTGCAAAGGTGTTGTGAAGTGTTGTAACATATTTTCACAGTTTCTAGGATTTATTTACATAATTAAGCTTAATGGGCCCTTTCTTAATAAAAATCTATTTACATTTGTACCTTATTTAGGTGTTGTAAAGTGTTGTAACACACTTTCACATTTATCGAGGGTGGTATTAATTAATTATGGTTAATAGAGTTAATTGTCCCTTTTAATTCAAAATCAAGACCTCTTCTCAAGGATCTATCCCGACACACAATAATTATATTGTATGACATTTAATTTGGAAAATAAAATGTCCTAAAAAGTGTTGCTAGGACCCATTCACCTTTACTAGCGCAAGGTATCCTCTCTACATAAGACACCCCTTTCTTTACATTTTTGAGGTGGGTTTTTGATGTTATTTCATCCCCTCCCAAAGCTTGGTTCTAGAATTTGTTCCAAGACTCATTCACCTTTAGTGGCGAATGGGTCCTCCTTGAGTAGGACACCCTTTTTTGAATTTAGTTGTTAGGATCCTTATAATTTTACTACCTTGATCTGAGGTTAGCTTGAATTATTTGAATTTTGAGGTTAATCTTTAAATTTAGTATAAATAAGGGGTCAACTCACCTAGTTTCATCCAACTACCAGGACTATAGAATTCCAAATGGCTAACCATTAGTGGTGTTGACTAAAGAAGCAATTATAGTGTTTTATGTTAAACACACAAGCTATCACTAAGATCAACTTCGATAGAAGTGAGGAGGATTATAGGAGATTGAGAAAAAACTATAGGAGTGATGAACTTCCTTTACACATGAAAAGAGGTGTAAACAATAGGAGGGTGCCTATCCCTCCTCCCAAATTGAACCATTTTCCATAGAAAAATTCTAAGAATATTTCAAAATAACTTATTTTGCTTTGTGCTAAGTTCTTGGAATAGATGCTGAAGAGAACATGCCAACCTATCTCATGATGATGGCGATGAAGATGAAAAATCCTAAAGTCAACATTAAGTATGACTTTGCTACTGAAATTGAGAAAGGGATACATGAGGGGTTTTTGCAAGAAAGAGAGAACTTAGCTCCCATCACTTTCAAGAAATGCTCTCTATTGTGTCATTTAATATTGTACCAAAATAGAAATAGATGGACTAAAATAATGTGTTTGGGAATTAATAATGATGAAGGGAATAGGTTTCTTGTACAAAAATGGTGTTACATCTGGGATAGTAGGTGTAAATAGTGATTATGTAATATTTCATGATAATTTTGTAATAAAGGTCATGGCCGCTCTCGCTAATATTTCACCAATATTTCCTAATAAAATCATGCAAGTATTAGGACCTTTAGCATTGAAGTTAGAGCAGGGACAAAGTCACAATTTCAGTGAGTGGTTCTTCTTTGCAAATCAAACAATAATAAGGTTCTATGGGTGTCCTCAAGCCCCGCCTATTTTAACTAAAAAAAATTCTATTTGAAATGCATTTTTAGAATTTATGTGGAAAATGTTATGGATGGAGCAAGATGTTATGAAAAGATAGAAAAAGGGGACATTCCTCCCTGACTTAACTGAATGTGAGGAGCTACTATAGGGTCTGACACTCTTGTACTATAGGGTCTGACACTCTTAAAGAACTATAGAACTATTTGAAGATGACGTATTCATTAAATTCATGAGGAGAAAGGGTCTTTGATCATGAAGGGAATATTAATTTTATAAAGTAGACATTTCTCACTAAAGCTAGGATTACCCATGTAATGGATTATGAAGAAGATGTAATAAGAAATTGCTTTACAACTGATGAAGTTTTTTAGAGGAAAAGGAAGTGGGAAATCATAGAGTCTTGAGGAGTTGAAGAAGAAAAGGGAAACTAGATTCCAAGGATTCTATGTTGAAGAAGGGGATCCTATCAAAAGGATGAAATTAATAATTGATAACTTTGAAAGATTATATGTTGAACTAGAAATGAAACTAGAGGATCAAAATTTAAAATCCCCCAAGTTGCCCATCAAACCAAGTGGTATTGTAATCATAGATCCCCTACCAAACACTACCAAAATACAATCAAAAGCATCCCTTGAGCAACCAAGTCCTAAAAGGAAGAAGACACATGAGTGGCCTCCTTAGTCATATGAAATAAGTGGAGTAGGGGATACTAAAGAGGTAGCTAATGCACTTTTAAATTATAAAGATGATGAAGTTGATCAACCACTGCCGAAGCTTGAAATTTATGCTTACAAACAAGAAGAAAGAGTGGATGTACATGGGAATAATGATCAAGAAGTGCATGATGATGAAAGGGTGATTGCATCCCTTAGGTTTATTAAAGATGATGAATTTATTCAAACTCCCGAGTTTAAGGAATTTTGGTTTAAGATGAAAATGAAAGAAATTGAGGAGAGACTCCAAATTAATAATACGAGAATTGAGGAGTCATAACATGACCATATTGTTACCCATACTTTTGAAGACTCAGGATTAATGAAATTACTGTTAGCCCCGAAGAAGCAAGAAAATTGGTCTTAGAAAGCAATATACTAATTATTCAAGGCATGGAGTTAAAAAAGATATTCTCACTAGATCAAGTAAGAAGCCAAGAAGATCCCATTTTGGTTTCTAAATTCAATTTAGATGAGGAAATGAGTGGCATAGGTTACAATCCAAGACTTGAAACCCTATCCTTTAGGACAAAGCACAAAAGAATAGAAAAACCAATTTTTCTTGATGTTGTAAAAGAAATAAGAGGAATATCCATGGTAAATACACTTCAAGACACATCAACATTTAAGGGAGCTACTATGACAATGCACTCAACACTGTTTAGTAGGAATGTAGTTAAAGCTATGGAGCTTAGATTGGAAGAATATGAGAAATCACAAACTGATCGAATTAATGAAGTGAATAGGTTATTCATAGAAAATGAGAAATTGAAAGAATAGTTGAAGGGAGCAAGTCCTTCCCAAAGCATGTCAGAATTAAAAGTATACCAAATTGTTGGAAAATGTGCCTCAAGCTTACTGACATGAAACTCATAAAAGAGAAAAATTGGTGATACCCTTAGAATGTCTTACTGACCAGCAATTGTGTTTGAAAGATCAAAGTCATTGAGACTCTGGTTTTGTCTTGCCGATGGGAGTCATCAGCAAGACATGTCTATCACTGTGAATTTCCTATCTCTTTCCATCCAAGTAGACTTCTTGTCGATGGGTTGATTCTTGGTGGCGAGTGGCATAAGAGAGAGGCATGAACCTTTTGAGTAACTCATTCTAACAGAGTATCTCTTGCTAATAGTTTTACACAAGAATGTCATCGAGGTGACATGAAGGCTCAATAAGAGTCTAAGCGAAAGTGGAGGTTTCGCCGGCAGGTATAACTTTGGTATCAACTCTTGGTGATGGTGTTTCTCTCGCCGATAGTTTTCATTTAGTATGATCTCTTGCCAATGACTGTGGTGTCTCTTACAAGTTTTCTTTCGGTATGATCTCTCGCCGATAATGTTTCCCTCACCAACAGGCAAGTGCTTTCGATGAGAACTCTTGCTGATGGCTTTCCTCTCGTTGATAGGTCTGTGTTCGGAGAGAACTCTTATTGATAGCATTGGTCTCTCCAACTATTCTATGATTGGTATGAACTCTTGGTGATAGAGGATATCTCACCGATGGATTTATGTTTAGTATGATGTCTCACCAATAGTGATGGTCTTGCCGATAGGGCTACATGAGTTGAACATCGATGTGAAGTCTTAGCAATAGTGATGGTCTTATTGATGGTTCTGTAATGGACATCGGTGACATTTCTTGCTGATAGATTGAGTCTGGGTGATAGGTTTGAACTTGATATGACTCTTTCCAATGAGGAAATTCAAGCATTGTGGCATCGGGGAGACATGGTCTGGTGTCTCACCGACATGCGATACAGTTGAAAATTTTGACCAAATGTCTATCCTATGTGGTGTGTTTTGAGCCAATGAGAGAAGCAGAATGTGAACCATTGGCAGTTGGACTGTTGTGACCATTCTTGTGAGGGAGATGAACAATTTGTGAGAAAATCGATTATGCTCTGCAATGGTCAATGATGATGAACAATTCGATGTAGTAGATTTTTTTGATTCTGAACATGATTTGATCAGTGTGAATGAATTCAATTCGAAGAGCATTGTATCATTAATGTTCTATACAATATTGATCAGTGAATGTTGTTGTTGTAAATTAACATCAAAAAGTTAAGTTTGATCTTTGTATGTAATTTCTTTACTGTAATACAAAGAGGCTTTTCTTGGTGTAGTGGGTTTTACTCCCATAAGGGTTTTCCCATGTAAATCTGGTTTTGTGTGCGTCCATTTCTCTATTTTTTTTATTCTTTTCATGTGTATCTTATTGAACTGTAATTGCAAAATTTAAAGTCATATCTGCATTCTTCCCCCAGGTTTTGACGTTAAGAGATTTTTTTCAGCACCTAAGCTTTCCTTACACAACTCCCTGCCATCCACACTAATACAGGTGCAACACTGTTGAACAAGTAAATGTGCTAAAAAAGGAAATTGAGAAGTTGAAAAAGACTAATGAAGAAACAAAAGAAAGATAAAAGAGAGAAACCTTCAAGGTATTGGAATAGATCCTGGAGCATAGGTTAAAATAATTGTGGAGAAATTGGAAAATGTGTATGAATGTTATGTCTCCTTGTCACAAGCAATTGATCAGATAAAGGCCTATGTACCTATATTGGACCCCTTATTCAAGAAATGGCAACCTGTACACCACACCTTAATGACTTTGTGAAATTTTTTACAAAGGATTGTTGAGGCCCCCCCAGCTTTAAATCCTACTAAGAAAATGGTTCAAATGGTCACAAATGAATTTCAATACATATCTATAGAAGACCAAAAGATCAAGGCAATAATGGATTCATTTTACACACTAAAGTAGTGGTTCATGCCAAAGATACTAAGGGGTTATGATCAACTAAAAGGATCTAAGGATTGGGTAGATGTGTTTAGAAAAATTGTTCCCAATGGCCTCACTAATTTACAAAAGAATGGTGACATAAATATTCACCACCTCAATTTAACCTTGGATGGAATAATTTCACTTGATGTTGGATACTCAAAATTCATCACAAATAGCAAAGGGTAATTAGATAGTAGATGGAAGAGTCAATTGGCCAACACACAAAAAATCTAGGAGTAAAAATGGCCTCATGATTGCATAGTGTACCAATGGGATTAGACATATCTAGCTCCCCCAGAAGAATAGGCCTTGTAGTGGGGTACCAAGTCTTGCAAATACTATCATGGAGAGAGGACCTTCCTAGATTTGAATGATCAAAAGTACCTTACAATGAGTAATATACTTTTGTATCTTGTGAGTGCTCTAGAATTGAACATCTGATCATTTCTCATATTTCATTGCTTTTATGTAATCCTATTTAAACAATGATAACTAAGACTTTTTGATTTATGTTAAAAGCGGGTAACTGAAAAAGACATGTTTTGACATGTTAGTCAAGAAAAAATTTGAAATCTATTGTAAAATATTTTTGAAGATTGAAATAGAATTAAGTTATAATTGGTGGCCAAATTCTGGTTTCAATTGTTTGTTGAAGTGAATTAATGAATGTTATCTTGCTACCTCCAATTTGATCTTTCATTGTTATCTAAATCAATATATCAAGGGTATATCTGGTTTATTAAAACACATTTGCTATCAAACAATGTATTTTGTATTAATACATTTTGGTGTCAAATATTTGGTAATTATAGTTAGCTTCATACACATATTCAAATTCTAAATTCTGGGAATTTATATAAAATAAATAGATTGATGGACTTTGGATGTTGAAATTAGTTCTGTTAGAAGTTAACTGAAGTATCTTTTCTTGAAATATCTAGAAGGATTATTTTAATTAAAGAGTATTTTGTGGTTATTTTTCTAAAAATGATTAACAATGATTTTACAATGTAGATAGCTTTCTATTTTCATTCAAGATACAAGTCACGGTCAAAGTCAAGCACATACCAAGAAGATGGTACTCTACTTCAAACCCTCAACCTCACTTAGTTTAGTCTACTTACATGGGGATATTAAGGAAGCTGCTAAAAAATTAATATATATCATTTGTTGTTTGTGAAGGAGAATGCTATGAGATCCAATATGGAAGTGGATCAATATCTGATTTCTTAAGTAAGGATGATGTCACAATTGGGAAACTTGGTGTGAAACATCAGGTTAGTAATTTTTAGATGTTAAGGTTTCCCAGTTGGATATCGAAGATCTTTTCTGATCAACTTAACTTGGAATTTATGTATAAATGGATTCTTCCATGGTGCAGGTCTTTGCTAAGATAACACATGAACCTGGGTTGACATTTTTGTTGTCCAATTATGATGGCATTATTGGGCTTTGTTTCCAAGAAATTTTTGTTGATAATGTTGTTCTAGTCTAGTTAGTGTTGATAGCCTTCATTCTATAATATGAGTGTATCATCTTTCTTAAATTTTGAACAAGGTTGTAAAATCAAGGGTTCAATATGCGTATTTTAGGCCTATGTTAAACACTCTATTTAAGGAATTTTTTGACAAGGCTATAGTTTTTTAATTGATTTATATTTTTGTTGTGTTTGGACTTACTTTTGTAAACTTGCAATATACAATGCACTTGTATTCTTTTTGAATTGAGACTAATAGCATTTTTTTTGGTTGTATTGAGGCCAAAATTAATTTATTGAAGAGAATCTATCAACAACATCTATTCATCTAGGGTACTTCAGACCCAAAAACAACTAAGAAGATGGAATTGAACAATCATGTTTGATTCACTAATCTTTTCATCAAAATATCTTACAATTTCCCTTGATTGGGTATGTGCAGGTCATCATGGAAAAAATAGGCCCTTAAGTGGCAAAAAATTCAGAAAAATCAGAGACAGACAACTTGACATAAAAATTTGAATAAGTTATCTATATTATTTCAAAAATATGTAAGAATAGAATCTATAGAAAATTGAATGTAGTTTATAAACTACTAGGTTTGTTTTAAAAAAAAAATCTATTTGGTGAAAATTTGAAATTTCAATGCAGTGGTATTTAAATTTTAGGGAAAAAGTAAGAAGAAGGTGTCTGTCTGACCACCCTAACCAAAAAAAAAGATAATTTTTTTATAATACTTTAGATATAAGTAGAGGACTCATGCCCCGATGTGATGCATAATTTTTTGTAATTTTTTTCCAAGTAAATCATTAATTATGAATTTTTTATTACAATTTTTTTAAAAATATAAAAATGCGTATGTCTAACCACCTTAACTTGGTCAAAAATTCATGAAATTGATTTTTTATTTTCTTAATCCAATAGTATGCAAAGCATAGAATGTGACACATGTTTTGGATTCAAAAAATGTGATACCATTTGAAATCTATAGATGTTTTTCAATCAGCCTATCAATAAGAACTTTACTCGTAATTTGAATAGAAAATGAAGAATAATTACTTATTAAATTCAAAGTAAAGCATAATTTATATCGGTGGAAAGCTATGAAACTCCTTTAAAAACCCTTTTCATTTCATCAATTTTGGGTAAAAAAAAAGTCATCAACCACATACCCATCATCTTGCCACTTTTTGGCCCATCATGATCCTGCACATACCCAATTCTTAAATTATACAAAGCCACAAAACATCACAACTTGGATCTACATTTATGTTAGACTTAAAAGTATATTCACCTTCATCAAATTGACTGAAATCACACAAAATTCTGATTAGAACCTTTGAAAACAATCCATTCATTCATCAAGTTTCCACTTTCTTCAATAAGGAAATAAAGAGACAACCAATCTTCCTAACTTGTTTCAAAATTCACAACAAACCTACAAAACATTTTATTTATCTTTTTTTTTTTAGCACAATAGACCAAGTACACATTCTTAGACCACTGGTAAATCAATCTTACTGTTATCTTGCAGAAAAGACACCTTTGTGCCTAGGGATCATCTTGCTCAATCACCCACAAACAACAAACTTGCCTTCAAAACCACCTTCCCAAACATTAGACACCTTTTACAACATCAATAAGGCAGGATTAAAACAAACTCCAACATTCAAATCATTATTTTATCAAAATATTAGTTTCTTGGATTCAAAGGCCACATTTCTTGTAGCACTTCCACATAATCAAAATGGGTATACCAGTCAATACAAATTGATACTCCTTGAACCAAGTAGTATTTTGGAAACCCATTTATATCAATTTAAACATATCACAACATTAAGTACTTTTGCTTGAAATAAAACATCAAAAAATGGACTGATCCACATTTAATTGCTCCAAATTAGGTATATTTTACATAGCAATTGAACCCATAGAATCAAATCCAAAACACTAAATGACCATGGCCAACATGAGAACAAGTCATCAAACTTAATATTCTTCAACTTTTATGAATAGAAAGGATCAATAAACAACTAAACCACAAAACCCTTAGTTATAGGCTTTTCAACACAAAATGAATGAGGGTTTATTGGAAATGTATATTGCAAACCTCAAAATCACCTGCCATCTCTTCAAACACATTTTTTCATGTCTTCCCAAGCTTATTTTATCATCACCATGCCTGTTTACATGTTGGATCTCCATTATCATACTTGTAACCATCAACTTGAAGGGAAAATAAAAAAAAATTGTTAAGAGCAACATCAAACTTTATAATCTTGAATCCCCTCTTCCTATACACACACAACTCACTTACAACCTACTAAAAATTCCCTAAACATTCCATCCCACCAATATTCTAAATCTACATTGGTAGGATGCTAAATTTCAATGTTTATAAGACCCTCAAACCCTTGATTGGGTTTTTAGGAAAATCACAAAATTTGGCTTCTAAAACTAATGGAAATTCTTTGAAACACCTCTAGTTGATTGTTAACGCCCTAGAAAAATTAAGAAAACAAATATATAGCCTGTTCAAGGTCTGGTTTCAAGAATAAATCACTATAAAAATAAGAAGGAACTTTATTTATTAATATGACTTAAGAATACAAAAAATTGATGAATTGCTCACCTTCTACAAGCTTTACAGATGTTTCCTTAACCATAACTAACTTTATAGATGCCTATATTGACATATCTCTTCATTTTTCCCTTAAAAGACTCTTCAACTTCTATTTTTGTTTTTTTTTTAAAATTTAACATCTTTTGTAATTTGTGCAATAAAATAACATTACTTGCAATTTGACTTAACCAACCCTCTAGTGACCTATTTGACACTTCAAATACACCATTTATGACCTCATATGACCCTTTAACAATGCTTTACAGTGCAAAATTGAAATTTTAATTTTTTTTCCTTTTGAATGTATTTTGAGGACAAGGTGTTCCTGCACCATACAACCAACCAACAAAACCTTTCCAAGTCCCTTGGAAACATATCAAATTTTCTTGTACTTGCAAAAAAATTCAAGTCTACCTTGGACTACTTTTGGATGTTTCTTTTTTTTGGTTCCAATCTTTGTCTTCAAGTTTTTCTTCATTCCTTCACATTGTCTTTTCTGATTGTTCATAATCACTTTTCCTTGATTACCCTTTCACCACTTCAATTTAATCTTAATGGTTAATAAGATAACCTGCAAACTTTTCTACCTCGTGATCCATGACCTTTGACTGACCACCTATCTCTAATCCACTCCTGACAGGATTATCTTTGGCTAATCTTCATATCCATCTTTGTTTACGCAATTACGCAATTAATCTCCAGTTCTCCTTATCTTAACTTCTTTAACTTCATTTTATAACTATTATTCTATTAACCTATTAAAAACTCACACAAACTCACAACTTCTCTCTTCAACTTAGATGGATCAAGCACTGACAATTAAACTCAACAACTCAACATCAACAACCTAACCATTTATCAAAATCAACTAGCTTTGATACCAATTGATGTAAGAGCATTCATCAACAACATATATTCATATAGGGTACTTTAGACCCAAATACAACTAAGAAGATCAAATTGAACAAGAATCTTTGATTGACTAATATTTTCATCAAAATCTCTTGCAATTTCCCTTGATTCTTCAATTCTACAAATCCATAAAAAATCACAAATTGGCTCTACATCTATGTCATACTTAAACATAGGTTTATCTTCATCAAATTGATCTAAATCACACAAAATCCTGATTAGAACCTTTGAAAATACTCGATTCATTCATCAAGTTTCCACTTTCTTCAATAAGGTAATAAAGAGACAACCAATCTTCCTAACTTGTTTCAAAATTCACAACAAATCTCCAAGACATTGTATTTATCTTATTTTTTATCACTATAGACCAAGTGCACATTCTCATACCACTAGTAAATCAGTCTTACTGTTATCTTGCAAATAAGACAACTTTGCACCTAGGGATCATATTGCTCAATCACCCATAAACAACATACTTTCCTTCAAAACCCCCTTCCCAAACATAAGACACCTTTTACAACATCAATAAGGTACGATTAAAACAAATTCCAACATTCAAATCATTTTTTTATCAGAATATTAGTTTCTTGCATTGAAAGGCCACATTTCTTGTAGCACTACCACAGACACAAAATGGGTATACTAGTCAATATACATTGAAACTCCTTGAACCAATTACTATTTTGGAAACCCATTTATATCAATTTAAACATATCACAACATTCAGTACTTTTTCTTGAAAGAAAAAATGAGAAAATGGACTGTTCCACATCTAATTGCTCTAAATTAAGTTTATTTTATATTGTAAGTCCCATTGAATCAACTCCAAAACACTAAATGACTATGGCCAACATGGGAATAGGTCACCAAACTTAAGATTCTTCAACTTTTATGAATAGAAAGGATTAATAAACCAATAAACCACAAAACCCTTAGTTATAGGCTTTTTAACACAAAATGAATGATGGTTTATTGGAAATGTATATTGAAAACCTAAAAATCACCTACCACCTCTTCAAACAAGTTTATTTATGTATTCTCGAGCTTATTTTACCATCACCATGTGTGTATATGTGCTAGATATCCATTATCATACTTGTAACCATCAACTTGAAGGGAAAATCACATAAATTTTGTTAAGAGCAACATGAAACTTTATAATCTTGACTCCCCTGTTCCTGTACACACACAATTCACTTAAAACCTACTAAAAATTCCCTAAACATTCCATCCCACCAATATTCTAAATCTACATTGGTGGGATGGTGAATTTCAATGCTTATAAGACCCTCAAACCCTTGACTAAGTTTCTAGGTAGATCACAAATTTTGGCTTCTAAAACTAATGGAAATTCTTCAAAACACCTCTAGTTGATTGTTAACACCCTGTACAAAGTAAAAAAAAAAAAATAGTTTGTACAAGGTCTGGATTCAAGAATAAATAAGTGTAAAAATATGAACAAGGAACTTTATTTATTAATATGACTCAAGAATGCAAAAATTTAATGAATTTCTCATGTTCTATAAGCTTTATAGATGTTTCCTTAATCATAATTGACTTTACAAGTGTCTACACCAACCTATCTCTTCATTTTTCCCTCAAAAGACTCTTCAAATTTTGTTTTTTTTTCAAATTTAGCAACTTTTGCAATTTGTGCAATAAAATAACATTACTTGCAATTTGACTTAACCAACCCTCTAGTGACCTATTTAACACTTCAAATAAACCATTTATGACCTCATATGACCCTTTTACAATGCTTTACAATGCAACATTGAAATTTTGGAATTTCTTTCCTATTGAATGTATTTTGAGGACCAGGTGCTCCTGCACCATTCATTCATGGCAGAAAAGGAAACACCCTATGGCTCATATCAAATGGTACATTGCATATAAAGGAGGAAAGATTCTAGCTGGGTTATTGTTGACTGCATTGAAGGAGAGAGCTTCATATATGGGACACAATCAAAACTCTCCTTGGATTCTACAAGTTACAGTTTGCTCTAGGAAGATTAAATAAGTGACCAGTTAACAACAATCAACAATCAACAATCAATGACTAAATATATCAGTGAATAAAAAAATGACTAAATAAGTGACTAAATTACAACAATAAATGACTAAATGAACAACTAAATAAGTGACTAGTTAAATATACTAGTGAATAAAAATGACTAAATAAGTGACTAGATTACAACAATAAATGACTAAATGAACATCTAAATAAGTGACCAGTTAAATATATCAGTGAATAAAAAATGAATAAATAAGTGACCAAATTACATCAATCAATGACTAAATATATCAGTGAAAAATGACTAAATAAGTGACTAGATTACAACAATCAATGACAAATTATACTACCAAATCCATCAATCAAAACAACCAATAAATGACTAAAAGTGGTTTAGTCATCAATCTAGTTGCATTATATATGATTCGCAATAAACTACTAATGGTCACATGACCAAGGTAAGTCATTTATAAGTAGTTTTTAGTAGTCTTTTTATTTTTTTTTTAATTTTTTCTGTACTAGTGTAAGGAAACTTAAATGCAAAAGAACACATGATAAAATGTTTAAAAATGTTTGGCCTAAGGTGTAGTATTGTTGACTAGTTAACAACAATCAATGACTAAATAAGTAACTAGATTACAACAATAAATGAGTAAATGAACAACTAAATAAGTGACCAATTAAATCTATTAGGGTAAACCCACAAATGTGGTTTACAATTCAAATGAGAAAGGAAAACTTGTAAAAAATGATCCCATGCAAAAAAAATTCATTCTAGGGGTTCGAATGAACTCATTGGTTCAAACGAACCAAAAAAGGGTTTGCTCAAACCAAGGTTTAAGTGAACCCAGTTAATGCATGCATGGACAAAAATAAATAAAAACCCCTTTTGGGAAGGTGGTTCGAACGAACCAGGGTTTGAATGAACCTTAGTTTACTTGAATTATTAGTTCACTAGAACCCTGTTCTAGCGAACTTATTGGGGTTTGCTAGAACCCCTGGTTCTAGTGAACCCCTTTCCTGATTTTTTGACCTATTCACAAAAAAAAAACTAAATTTCTTCTTATAATTTCTAAGCTTGAGTTGAGGGATGAAAATGAGGAATATTCACAAACCCAACTAGAATCGTAGTCCTCTAACGAAGCATCCAACTAATATAGTTTAAATATGTTTTGGTTTTATTATATATTTATTTTTTAGTTTTATTAAACATAGGTTTTTCATCAAAATGAAGGTCTTTGTTCTACACATGTGGAAAAATAGGAGATTATCAAAAAAAAATTGAAAAATATGAGTGCACCAAATATTGAATTCTTTGATCCAACAAAAAAAATAAAATAAAATTTTGACATATACAAAAAAAGTTACGCATTATACAGTCGCGTTGTGTCTGAATTGTAATTCGTTTGACTTTGAAACTTGATTAAGGAAAAAATATTCAATAAAAAACTATCTAACCAAGGGGAAGCACTAGATATCAGAGTTACAAATCTAAATTTGAAAGAATTAGAATTTTATCCTTCATAGGAAAAAAGTTATGCGTTATGCACGGTGTGCATCACATTTTAAAAATAAATGTTGTTTTTGAAAGAAAACTAGTTTTCAGGAGATGGAAATAGAAGTGTAATCTGATTCAAAAATTTGAAAAAATATTTTTAAAATCTACAAAAAAATGTGACGAAATGCCTAGTTTGTATCATCTTAAAATTCCTCACAGTTTAGCTGCTATAGGTGCCCGACTATGAAAATTTAGTTAAAAATAATAATTTCAGTGTCCAATTTGGCCAAAAATTGTAAACCACTATTGTTGGATCACCCATCAGTGAATAAAAAATTACTAAATAAGTGACCAGATTACATCAATCAATGACTAAATCAATGACTAAATATATCAGTAAAAAAAATGACTAAATAAGTGACCAAATTACAAAAATCAATGACTAAATCAATGACAAAATATACTACCAAATTGATCAATCAAAACAACCAATAAATGACTAAAAATGGTTTAGTCATCAATCTGGTTGCATTATATATGACTGGAAATAAACTACTAATGGTCACATGACCAAGTTAAGTCACTTATAAATAATTTTTAGTAGTTTTTCAGTTGTTTATTATTTTTTGTACTAGTTTAAGGAAACTAAAATGCAAAAGGACACATTTGATAGAATGTTTAAAAATGTTTGGCCTAATCTGCAATATTGTATAAGTGATGTTGATTGTGCATCTAGAGGCTTGGCTACCCTTTATAATCTAGATATATTTTATGGTTGCAAAGGTTTCAGTAATCGTAACTGCTTGGAAATTGTTATTAAAGATGGTTGGTTTGGTGTGATGTGGAACCTTCTCAATGTTTATGCTCCTAATACCATGAGTACCGTGAATATTTTATGGGACTCTTTATCAATTCTATTGTCTAATAATGGGATTAGAGGTAGATTGTGCAGGGATTTTAACACCTCCCTTTACTCTTCTGAAAAGCTTGGTGGGGTGGATGATTTCTCTAATAGTATGTTGTATTTTTCCAACTTCATCTCCACTCAATGTCTCTTGGATGTGGTGCTTTTAGGCTCTAAATTTACTTGGTCAAAAAATCATCATGGAAAAAAACATAAACAGGTTAAGTTGGACAAAGTATTGACCTCAGGTGATTGGGACATTTTAGCCAAATTGTAGCTATCTGCTCTTCCAAGATCTACTTTAGATCACATTGCTCTTATTTTGAACTAGGATGAATAAAGAAAGTTTGGTCCTTATCCCTTTAAATATGAGACTATGTAGAGTCTCCACCCATATTTTAGAGATCTAATTAAACTTTGGTGGAATCTTCCTTACCAAGGAATTCCAATGTTTCATGTGGCCCAAAAAACTTAGAAGAATACAACTTAATGCTCAAGGATGGAATAGAATTACTTTTGGAAATATATTTCAAAAAAATAATAATTTCCTTCTAAGTTGAAAATCTATTCAAAATCAAATGGAAAAGGGGATAATTGATGAGGATACTTCAATCAAATAGAAGGAACTTAGGAATGAATGGTTTCTTATAGAAAGCAAAAACAAGCTTTTCTAGAAACAAAAAACCAAGGATCAGTGGTTATAGGAATGAGATAGGAACACTATGTTTTTCAACCAATCTACCCTAAAAAATAGAAGAGGGAACATAATATGCTCTCTTGTCAATAATAATTTGGACTTGCTAACCAAGGAAGAGGACCTAGCAGAAGAAGCAATCTCTTACTTCAAGAATGTGGGAGGAGTTTAGGGCCCCCCTTTTAATGATTTTGATTCTCTCTTGGAGGTTATTTTGAGGGTGGTTTTAGATGATGATTTAAAGGTATTTAAAAAGAAGGTGTCCTTGTAGGAGGTTGAATCAATTGTTTTATATTTTGGTTCTTTTCAAGCCCCCTGTCCTAAAGGTTTCCCCCAACTTTTTCTAAGGATTTTTTGGGAAATCATTTCTTAAGATCTCTTACATGTTGCTATAGATTTTTCAAAGTTGTAAGTCTTCTTCATTGGCCTAATTCAACCTAATTTGTTCTTGTTCCTAAGAAATATGATTCTACCTCAATGTTTTATTATTGTCCTATCATCCTTTGCAATATGGTTTACAAAATCTTTTAAAAAATAATTGTTAATAGGTTGACACCCCTACTAGGGAAAATGATTTTAGGGAATCAAAAAGTTTTTGTGTTTAGAAGAAATTTTTTAGATGTTGATATTGTGTCCCACGAGTTTTCCCATTCAATGGACCATTCTAAGAATCTAAGTATGATTCTTAAACTTGATATTTCAAAAGCCTATGATAGGATTTTGTGGAACTTATTTTTTCTTTGTTCTAGAAAAATTTAGATTTAATGAGAATATTTTAAAATTAATTAAGCAATATTTTACCACTAGTACCTACTTTTTTATTCTTAATGGTGTCCCAAAAGGTCATTTATCTTGTGGTAGAGGCTTGATATGGGGGGATCCCCTTTCCCTATACTTTTTAAATTATTGTTGTGGCAATAGAAAAGTATCACTCTACTTTTCCTTTCTTATTGGGGCCATCCTTGTTAAATTAACCATAATATTGCCTTGATTTAGTGTTGTAATGTGTTTGGTACATTCACATTAGGTCTTGGGCCCTTGTGAGCTAAATGAACTTAATGGTACCTTATTTAAGGTATTGTAAAGTGTTGTACCACAATTTCACACTTTTCTAGGGTTTTCATAAATAATTGGGCTTCTTTATTTTCCTTATTTGGCCTTGTTTGCATCCACAAGCCTTAATTAATGCATCTTTTTTAAGATAACCTAACATAAATCAAAATCCAATTATAATTCATGTCCTTTTAGGTTGTTCTGCCTAGATTTAGTGATCTAGGACTCATACACCATCTTGGGTGTATGAGTCACACCTAGGTTTTAAGGCTCCAATCTGGATATTTAATCATTCTTTATGAAGCATATTTGAAAAATGTGTCCCATAGTTAAGCCTAATGGGACTCATATGCCACTTTTGGCATATGAGTCCCATGTCACCCAAAATCAAATTTAATTCAAATTCTTGATAGGATTTCATCTTCCTAGATCTAATGTCAACTTGTAGTGTTGTAATTTCATGAAATTTGGCATAAACAAGTATAAATACAAGGTTATTTCACTCATTTTCATCTAACAAGCTAAAAATTTCATGACAACATTCCTATGAGAAAATTTGAGTTCACAAGAGAATCCAAGAGTTTACAAGAGAATTCGAGTCTTCAAGAGTTGATCATCAAGTGTTTTAGAGCAATATTCAAGTACCAAACATCATGTCAAAGTCACCATGCATCATGTTTGTTTTTGAGCTAACAAGTGTGATGTTTCATGATTCAAGCTAGCATTCAAGTCAAGATCTACATACATTGAAGCCACTTCATAGATGTTTTCAAAACTTTATTGCTAGGGTTTGGTGAGTTGCAATGTTACATTCTATTCATTCATCATTCCTTCATCTTATTTCATTTTATTTTGTGTCGTAGAAAAATGGCCCCTTGTCATTTTCATGGCCTTTTAGGTCTTGTTCCATGTTGTTTGATCTATTTTTCTCTGATTTTATGTTGTAACATGGCTTGAACATGCATATTTAGGTACTAAAATTCAAAGAATGACATCTTGTGAAGGTGTTGTGTAGTGTTGTGTATCAATGGGTATTTTCCTAAGGTTGGCAGATTAGATCATAAACACAAAACCCAAAGAAAGCTATGAATCACAATGAAGGAAAAATAATAAACAAAATGATTATAGTAGATAATCCTTGAAGCCTCCGTGAATCACCTCCATAGCCCTTCTAACTTGCTGCAAATGTAATTGTTACCCTCAGATTGAGTGTGCAATAATTCTAATGAGAAAGAAAATATCTTAAACAAGCTTTGAAGGACTTGAAATGACTATAATGCTATGCTATCATGTAAATAGCAAGCATTAAATTAATGTCTAAACTATGTCAAGTAATGCCTATGAAAAAATGACTAGAATGCCTAAGACTCAAATCAAGTATGCCAAAATAATGAATTGCTAAGAAGTGTAAGTGTGAGTAATCAGTGTCCAAAAATGTGAGCAAAATTGGCATTTTATAGAAAATGCAATTTTGGATGGATGGCCCAGATTAAAGGTTAATAAAAGCCTAAAATCAATGATCAAGATTTCGTGTGACAACCCATAATTAGGGTTAGGGAAAAAATATGAAGTGAGTGGCCAAGATGAAATTTGAGAAAATCAAACCGACAGTTGAAAATGAATGTGAGAAGAGGATACAGATTGGATAGACAAAAAAAGATTTCAAAAATCAAGAAAATAAAGATTGGACATAAAGATAAGATTCAAAAAACCAAGAATTTTTGCAATTGCTTTATTTATGGAAGAAGATTACCATTTTTTGAATTAAAATTAATTCAAAAATATAGATTTGCGTGATAGTAAATAATTGATTTTGGATTATTTACTAAAAAGAAGTGGAAGTTAGCATGTGAGGCCATTTTAAATAATTAATTTTATTTAAAATGAGGGAAATATCAAATAAGGCAATTAAATAATTAAAGATAATTATTTAATTTAGAGAATGTGATTAATAATTAAATAAATTAATTAATCTATTTAATTATAAGAAGACTTAAGACTTAGTCACATATTAAATAAATGAATAAAATATATTTATTTAATAATCAGGAAGGCATAAATGAATTTAAAGATAACTAAATAAATTAAGACATTTATTTAATTATGGGATGATTTTAGACAATTAGTGACATACTGAATAAATAAATAAGATTTATTTATTTAATAATCATGAAGAATAAAAAGACATGAATTAATTAAATGGTATGAATTACTTAATTAATAGTCAAAGGTGGACCAAGGACATAATTAAAATGTCATAATTATGGTAGGATGAAAGTGGTAAAAATAGAGCTTGCAGGCCTAGGTCATTTTTATGTTTCTACATTTTTCCCCTCTTTGTCATAATGTAACATGTCGCATTGTGACAAAAAAAAATAAGTTAAAGTCATGCCCCAGCGAAGGTAGGGAAGATGATATCTGACCCACGATAAGAGGACTGATTCTGATGAAAATGAGGTAAAAGTCAATTCATTTTCACTTTTTACCTTAGTAATTTTGAGAGCTCAGATCGAGGAGGACTTTGGTGAGGATGTTGATTCTAGTGATCGAGCATCATGGGGAGATCATGCAGACTTACAAGTGGCCAAAGGGCTCAGAGCTAGTGGTATGTATCCCTAACTTGCTTTGTCATTTCATCATTTTACATGCAAATTTGAGGGTTTTAGGTTGAGTAACAAATGCATTGTGATGCATATGCATGCATGTAAGCCGAATTCACATTCGCATTCGCATTCAATGCATTTGATGCATCATGACACAAATGCGAAGTGTCATTAGGTTAGGACATGAATGTGTGACACATTTGCAATAAAGTGTGACACGTTCACAAAATCATGTTGCAAATGAGAGCTATAATACCACACATGACATGTGACACATTCATTAGTTCAAGCAACACATTCGATTTAAATGATGCATATGCAAGAAATTGTGATGCAAGTTCTCTGTTGTGACACAAGCTCGAGCCAGAGTGACGGAATCGACGGATCAAGAGACAATTGAAGTGTGGAGTGACGCAAATTCCTTTTCATGATGCAAATGAAGTCAACATGATACCTTTGAGTTTGAATTTGACTACGGTTGACTTTGTTTGACTTCAAATTTTGGATTCTCTTGAATTAAATAAATGATAATGATGATCTTTAATAATATGTTGATCCATGTTTTGGCCCGTGTAGAGACAGTTAGTGCCTATCTATATGTACGACAACAGGCTATCCACATACAAATTTCAAGAAAAGTTGTTAGACCGAGAGCGACAACGAATGATGCAACTTGGAATTTACTATGTTGCCTATATGCACATTATTTAGGAAAATAGGGAGCTTCTTACAATATTTTGTGAGAGATGGAACTCGAAGACATACTCCTTTCACTTGTTGATGAGGGAGGTTACTGTTATGCTTGAGGACGTGTATTTGATCCTTCATCTATTGATCTGAGGAGAGAGGATAGTCTATGACCCACAACATGGTTATTAGACTTTCATAGTGTACTATCATGATTAGGGTGTAGGGTTGGGTATTGATGGTTACGAGATCCACTAGGAGTTTATGGCAGAGCATTATGGGAAATTTGATACTTTACTAGTGACATTGATTGGGGGCATACTTATTCCAAATCACCAAGGACATGGATTTCCCATTGACTAGGGAGATGTACTTGTTGGGATGAGATGGGATAGGACAGTATATGCTTGGGGAGCTTGCTTACTAGGTATGTTATATCATCAACTCCATGAGGTGGTTTATGAGAGAGAACAAAGCATTGGGTGCGGGGTGACACTCCTGATGGTTTGGGCATGGGAGCACATATCTATTTTCCATCCGCCCATCCAAAGACCTCAACTAGTGGATGGCATGCCATACGCCTATTATTATGTGGGCACTTTACAATAGACTTGAATTGATGAGACAAGTTGGTGGCATCATCGAATTGATACCATGACATCATTCACTTGGAGACCTTATAGATATTGCGAGCAGTGGGAGGATGAGGTCGACCATCTCGATTTTTGTAGCTAGTTCAGAAATTTGATTGGCAAGACTGTGTAGAGCCAGTTGATTATCGAGATGTAAATTCCTCAGAGGGTACTACAGTAGTTTGGAGAGAAAAAAGGTGTTCCGATGGGTACAACTGAACGTATGCCTGATCATCTAGAGAGTTAGCCTGGGGTCCATTGATATCCGTGCCATTTTCTAAGCATCAAATTGATGGGATGGTAGTGCAATAATGGGGGTGGAGCAGAGGGATTGTAGATCTAGGGACTACGACCAATTATGACTTATGGTGGTAGATTCATCGTCCAGTCCCTTTGACATATCCAGATGGACCAATGCCTATTGATAAGATATCAATCATACCATGTGTTCCATGAGGTGTTCAAGGAGGCAGAGTCAGAGATAGGGGGAGAGGTAGAGGCTAAGGGAGAGATGGAGATGACGAGGGAGATGGCAGGATGAGGAGATGAGGAGATAGTGGTAGGAGGGTGAGATAGTGAGTGGATAGAGCAACACTAGATGCCATCCCCAAGGAAGTCGATGAGGAGAAGAGAAAGGAGTCAAGGAAGGAGGAGCATGTGGCAGAGGAGGAGACCGGACATGAGGTGGAGGTGGAGGTTGAGATGCCGAGAGATGAAAGAGTCAGAGGAGAGGACGACATCAAGGAGGATGATGGCAGAGATGATGATGATGACATTGATGAGGAGGAGCGGCTATTGAGGTGGAGTATGCTAGAGGGGGAGGAGGAGAAACCCACAACATCACCACTACCACATGAATCGACTACAAATCATAGAGTGGCAGATTTATAACAAAGGTTAGATGAGAGCATAAAATAGGTCAAGGCTTTGTGGGATGTGTTAGAGGTGGTGAGAGTGGAGTGGGATCAGGCAGTGATCCGCTAGTAAGAGTTGGCAAAGTGTTGCATAGAGCTTGCATGATTATTTTTAGGACCATCAGCAAACATGGCACAAGATTTTTCTAGGATTAGCACATGTCTTGGTCAATATAGGTTACTATATGAGCAGGTAGTGCCACCTGATAGGAGAGACCCTACTCTAATGTGGACATAGACTAGGATAGGTAGTAGTAGCAGGTCAAGGAGTGGAAATGGAAGCCAAAGTTAGAGCAGTGCAGGGGGATCCACTTCCTCAGGAAATTCATTAGGACACAGATCTAGCCATTCCCATAGGCATGCCTCGAGTCACAGGTCAAGGAACAATCATAGATCATCTGTATCAGAGCATAGGTCCTCACACAACCAACGTCCCATTGTAGATCTATCAATTACAACATTAGTACAGCCCTCAGTAGCCATTCTATCAATGTCACAGGTATAGGCCACAATGATAGATCCTTTAGCATCATAGGCATAGGTGATAGTTACCATGATGGCATCCATTCCTTTGATAGAGCATCAGTCTCTGAGATCTTCTCCTTGAGGGGATGATGAGAGTAGATCATAGCCTTTTTTATTTTTTTATCTTGCTTTAGGAAATTGTAGACACATATGTTATGACATTTATATTTTGACCATTGAGCCTATGAGCTCATAATTTTGGGATATATCATGACTCTATCTTATGACATTATTTTTGAGGTGATATGTATGATGTCGTTTTGATGTGTCCTATATGTGTTAAATGTGATGTGATATGATTTATGCATTATGATGTATGTTTATGTGATACTTCTTATGATGATGTAGTTATGATTATCATGTGATTCCTATGTGCATTATGCATTTATGATTCCTATGATGATGATGTTATTTATATGCAATGTCATGTATGTATTTTTTTATGATTATTTATGATGTGATGCCATGTTAATGTGATATTTATTTATATGTCATGATGATGCTATGCCATAGATCATGATGATATGCCTAATGTATTTATATATATGGTTGTCATGTTTATGATTATGTTAATGAATGACTATGTATGATGCAGTATGTGATGTAATGTATATGGTTTTGATGAGATAAATGATGTATGTATGAATTTAATGCAATGGCTATATAATCATGTATGCACTCATGTTTTTGTATGTCATAGGATATCATTGTGAGATGGATGAGAAGATGACAAGACAAAAGGAGATGCATGTTAGTTCCTAGACCATATCCTTCAACATATTACCATAGGAATTTAAATTTTATTGCTCTTAATCATCATTGGGAAGATTGTTGTAATGACCAACAAACACCATGATATGACCTAGATCAAGGTGTGCAAGGTCATTCCATCGGATGAGACTAACAATCGTAGAAAAGGATGGTCATGACTCATACTAAGAGCACGATTGCCCTAGTCTTTTTGTCATAACCATCCACAAGAAAAAGATAAGAAAGACCATTCATGGAATGTCATTGCTCCTCTAAATCCTATCATTAGGACATCCTCAAGGAACTAGCATAATGACTACCAATGAGAAAAAACTAGACAATCATCATGATGCGTCGATGCTTCTCTAAATCCTATTGTCAAGACATCATAGAGAAACTAGTAACATGAATGTCAAAAATACAAGATAAGACAAGAAATCATCATGATGCATCATTGTTTCTCTAAATCCTGTTATTTGGACATCGATGAGGAACTAGTAACATGATGAAAAAGCCAAAGACAAATGCCAAGTGTTTTCCAAGTTTGTCTAAATGTCGAGTGTTTTGATGTCAAGATGTTGGGTTTGACAATGCCGAGATGCCAAGGTGTCATGTTGTGACAATGTCTGAATGTCGAATGTCCAACTTTGAAAAATTTAGGAGGGACACATCCTAAATAATGTCGATGTCAAGAGGATTGATCCTCCAATGTCAAGAGGATCTCTCAAAATTCTAGATGAAGGTGATGATGCCTAGGAAGGACTCATCCTAAGGCATAACTGATAGAGGATATTCTTTAGAAGGATACATTTGAAGAATAACCAAGAGTTGACGCTTTGACTGGTTATGATAATTGACTTGTTTTGATCGAGTTTGACTGAAGTTAACTAAATTGACTTGTGTTGACTATATGTCGATATTGACATGCTGATGAGTTTCATGTGTTGAAAAAATGATTGATGTAAATTTTTTTAGAAATTTTCCTCTTTGGAAATGATTTTTTTGACTTGAATACTTTTTGACATGTGTGCTAGTATAGTGCAATGAACCCTAATGGATTGACCTAGTGCGAACTTAGGGGCTCATCGACAAATGGCCTTGCCTATGTCATACACTCAGAGACCTCATAGTTCGACACAACAAATAAATTTGTCTTGATGACCAAAGATTGAATCATGATTTTATTTTGACAAGCCTAAAGGACTGCCCTAATGTCTTGAGGACTCAAAGATGAGTCTTGTCTAAGTATAAAATGCACCAAGACAACATAGTTTGGACAAATGACAAAGACTAACTAATTTGATGGACTTTGACAATGAATGACTCTTTTTTTGTGTTCTCAAGATATTTTGATTTTGTTGGGTTTTCTTCAGGATGTTTTTTTATTTTAAGATTATTTTTCAAGAATTTTTTTTTGATTTTTAGGTCTTTCTTCAGGAAATTTTATAATGTTTTTGTCTTTTTTTCAAGACTCTTTATGATGTTTTTGTCTTTTTCTAGGACATTTTATGTTGTTTATATCTTTTTTTAGGACTTTTTATGCTATTTATATATTTTTTCAAGACTTTTACAAATATCAAGACAATGTGTGATACCCACTATAGTCACATGATAAAAAATTTCCCCTAGTCAAGTCCAAGACAAAAATTTCCCCTAGTCAAGTCCAAGACTTAGCCAATTTTGGAGGACATGAAAAGGATATGCATGGGATGACTGATGTATAGTATGTAGGAAATGATGTCCACCATTTATCAACCATGAGAGGAAAGGTGTAATGTCATGGCAAGTGTTGCAGTGGTGATGCAAAAATGTGTTCCATTATAGGCCAAGGTGGATAAAGTGACAGTAGATGAAAAAACAATGACTGACTATGCATGGTGCCTATTTGCTAGGTTTTCACCATGGTACCTATCCAAAGCGTTTGTTTGCCAGGTTTTCACTATTGGACGAATTATTTCTCTTTACTATTTTTGTCATTTTTTCTTTTCCTTTTTTTTTTGGTGTCACCAAGACACATGTTTGCTAGGTTTTCATTAGGGTGACAATTTTTAATATTTTTTCAATTTTTTTATATTTTAAAGGTTTTTTAGCCTAACTTTCTGATGCTATGCATAGAACTTCCAAATATGTAGACCGTTGGTAAGTTCTATCAATTTTTCACTATTTGGAATAGCTATCTTATATGCTCTAGAACCAAAATAGGATATGATGACATAAGGACCCATCCAATTTGGTTTGAACTTGCAAGGTTTTTCTTTGTCAACTTGACTTTTTAGGATTTTGCATAAGGACTAAATTGCCAATGTCAAACTTCCTGACCATGACTCTCTTGTTGTAGCTATGAAAAAGACGGTTTTGATATGCCTATAGATGGTTTAGGGAATTATGTCTTCTTTCCTCTAACATCTCCAGATCATGTAGGCACAATTGTCTAAACTCCTCATCATCAATCAAACCCTTCAGGGAGACTCCTAAGGAAGGAATTTCAACCTTAATGGGCAATATGGATTCTACTCCAAAGACCATGGTGAATGGATTGGCTCCTATAGGCATGCGAATGTTAGTGTGTTGAGCCCACAGAGCAAGGTCAAGTTGGATGTGCCAGTCACAACCAACGTCATTGATAGTCTTTTTTAAAATTTTAAGGATTATTTTATTGGATGCTTCAACTTGATCATTTCCTTATGGGTAATATGACATTAAAAAATGATGTTGGATATGGAATCCCTCACATTAGTCATGAACATCTTGATTTTTCAATGGGCGTCCTTTGTATGTGATGATGGATTGTTGGATACCATACCAGCAAATAATATAGTTGAGAATGAATTTGGAAATTTGTTTTTCGGTTATGTATGTAAGGGGGATGGCTTCGATCCACTTCATAAAGTACTCAGTGGTGGTGATGATGAATTTGTGGCCATTGGATGAGGTAGGATTGATTTTTCCCACGAGGTTGAGTCCCCATTATGAGAAGGGCCAAGGAGAAGTAATTGACTACAGTTCTTGTGCTAGAGTGTGAATCAAATCACTATCTACCTAACATTGGGGACAAGTCCTTATATATTCTAGTGCATCTTTCTCAATGATCGGCCAGTACTACCCAAGTCTCATTATCTTCTTGGCTAGAGTAGGACTACTTGAATGAGATCCACATATACCTTCATTTACTTTGCATAAGGATGTGTGTGCTTCGTTGGTGTTGAGACATCGAAGGAGGGTGTCATCAAAGCTATAGTGGTAAAGGGTGTTGCTAATGATGGCATATTTGGAATCTTTTTATATAAAGGAATTTATTTGGTTATTGGACAGGTTGGGTGGAAGAGTTCGAGACTTGAGGTAGTCATAAATGTCTTGATACTAGGGACAATCAGGACCAACGAGTTCGTAGACCATCTCTAATTCGGGAATGTCATAGGCAGGGACCAAAAGTTTTTTTACCAAGAACTCTAGTTGAGGCATGTTGCTTGGAATGTCTAGGAGAGAGCTGATCATAGCCATTACATCTGTTGCCTTGTTTTGTGCTCTCAAAAATTGCTCAAAAGTCACCATGTGAAAATATTTCTGAAAACTATCAATCATTCGTTTGTAGGGCATTAGTTTCTCATCATTGGTGTCATAGTCATCATTGACTTGGTTAATGACTAACGAAGAATCCACATAGACATGAAGTGTTTTGATTTTCCATTTTATCGCCATTCTAAGTCATGTAACAAGTGCTTCATATTCTGGCACATTATTTGTACATGGGAAGGCTATGCGGAAAGACTTAGGAATGGAATCTCCTTGAGAGGTGATAAACAATATTCTTTCCTTAGAGCCATGATTAGTATGAGATCCATCAAAGTATACTCTCCAAGGTGACTTAGGTTTGGTATGAAATATTGACTCATCTAGAAAATATTCCCCTAAGGGATGATCACTTTGTATAGGTGCATTTTCTAGTTGGTTTGTTATCACTTGTCCCTTTATTGCTTTTTTCTCTACATATTAGATGTCATACTCACTCAGAATCATGACCCATTTTCCCAGACATCCTGTCAATGTTGCACAACTCAATAGATATTTCAGTGGGTCAATCTTTGCTACCAATTGTGTCCTATGAATCAACATGTAGTATCTTAGCTCTTATGAATAGAAAAGACAATTGTTAGGAAAGAACATTCAGTTGATGTGTAATTCAGCTCATATCTGACTACAGTTTGACTAATATAATATATGGACCTTTCCTTTTCTTCTTGGTCATTCTATGCTAGTAATGCCCCTAGTGTTGAAGTAATGGAAGAGATGTATAAAATTAAAGGTTTTCCTTGAATGGGAGGCATAATGACTAGTGGTGACAGTAGGTAGGCTTTTATTTGTTGAAAAAACTCTTGTCATTTATCTGTCCATACAAAGGGGATTCC